>JAVQJL010081642.1:0-15833 GCA_036024295.1 Nannoperca obscura | reverse complement strand
TTTAAAGTTAAGACTAGTTTAAAGTCATCTTCATTGAAAAGTACAGTGCTTTTCCTTCAAAAATAAGGACATTTCAATGTGACCCCAAACTTTTGAACGGTAGTGTATATAATTATATTTCCCCAGTGTCTTGTAATTTACCCCTTGATGTTGGAACTGGAAAGCAATTTAAGAACACGTGGTAGCACATTACAAGTTTCTTTATGTGTTCAGAATTCATACATCCTCACCTGACCTACAAACAAATGTGAGTAAGAGTGGATCAGAATAACAGAAGTAAAGTTTAAGAACCTGCACAATCAAGAAAACAAAGCTAAACTGAACATTATACTTAAAGGTACCCTGTGGAGTTTTTTTTGTAAACAAATAAAAGTTACATTCAATATTACTCACTATATTTCATTGTGTTAATCCTTGAGGTTATGCAAACAACAAACTTGATGAATGCATTACCTTTCTCTTGAAACACTTGCGAAAAGATTTTAAAAAGTATTAAACCTGTATTGTTTACATCCACATTAACCAGGTAGCAGTCTTCTTCTTTACTGCCTTTGCCGGCACATCGATGCGATTCTTGGTGCATTACCAACAATGCTTGCACAAGACAAACAGAATGGGGACCTGCTCATAAAGAAACTTCACACAGACTACCTTTAACTTTATTTGGATTTTATTTTTCAGAGTTACTTAGTAATTATAAAACAGACAAAGTTCAGGAAGTTGTTCCATCGCAAATATCAAGAGTACTTTCTACCAAATAAATAATCCCTCCTTACAGTGAGGTCTGTGGGTAATCCAGAGTAACAAGGATAATTGCTTCTGAAGAGAGTTTCTGTTTTCTTTTCTTCACATTTTTGATGGATTTTGATGACATTTTTGATTGTAGTTTGGGGGCAGGAGCATCTTCAGAGGTATCAGTAAATTATAATACTTCAGTTTTAGAAGATATCTCAAAATCCTACTTGTAGCAGGTGGAAAAAATGTTTTAAATGATTTGAGTTAAATCTTGGCCAGCTTTGACACACCTACCAGCCTTTTATTGTACTGCATGGTGCTCTTGGTGAGTTTGTTTGATTCCTACAATAGAAATCTAGAACACATTTAATATATTTACATGTATTTATATAAATGGTTGGACCAAGAAAAGACAACAGAATAGATTTTGGAATTTTGGGAAGAAAATTTTACAGTATTAAAGTGGAATAAATGTGCTGTGTTTTAACAGCAGTGCTGGACAGTAAGATTGAGATGGGAGCACGCGTATTCACACACACACACGCACTCAGACATACACTATGCATAAATTAACCATTATCGCAGTACTTTCATTAGTGTGACGTGTATTTGCATAGCTGTCAATTAGCTGGAGCAGCTCTGAAAATGAGAAGCACTTGTTTCGCTTCCCAGTTAATCACTGAGATGACCCCTCACCTATCCCATAACTGCCTCTGAATACACAACTACAATAATATATAGGTAGACCTGAGGGGAGCTTGATTAACTTTGACAATGCAATGTGTCTCATCCCCATTTTTGTTTGTCATGAAATCATTTTATATTTAGCTAATTTGATATTAATTTTTTCTTTCTTAAGAAGCTTTTTTGTTGTTGTTTCACTTCTTGATCAAATGTTCTCTTAGCTACTAGTACTAGTATGCACCTGCTCTTGACAGGCAGAGAATTTCTTATGCAAACCTGACCCTCTTGCCAACCTTAGTCAGGTCAGCACCAGACATAATCAACCACACATACAGTAAGTGGTAAAGGTGCACTCCACTGATTACACCGAAGGTGAATTTCAGATGACAATTAAACTCTGAAACTTAAAAGCAATACACATTGTTTTACTACAAACCATTCATTGTTTTTAATGGTACAATTTGGACTGTTTTTAAAATATATAATTGAATAAACTATAATTAATTGTATAATTGGTATAACATTGTATTATCACTGGTGGTTCGATAAAATTAAGTTCAAATATTCCCAAAATTCATTAATTTACTAGTAGCCATTGGTGTTTTTGTGGTTTATGCTTTAATGTAACATGTTGGGAAGGCTTTTGTCTTGCTCTTTTCTTAAAGCAGTCAGTAGATCTTTCTCAGAAGTCTGAGCAAGTGGCATATAAAGTAAAATGCAGCATAGAGGTCACAGAGGGGAAGATTCATTGATGTCAAAAGCTGTCATGTTGAGTTTCTGTAAAACTTCCGTCTGCACATCCAATGCTAAGAGGTTTCAAACAACTGAAAAGTGACAAGTGACCTCATGCTGTAGATTCAAATGCACAAAATTACAGAGACCAGTTTCAAAATGCTACATGTTGGACAATTGACGTGCTGTAATTTTTTGTCAAAAGGAAACGCAAATTCATTCTGTTCCAACAAGACGCACTGTGAAAAGAATGTACACATCTCAGTTCACAGATTGTCCCTGACACCTCCGGGTGTAACACAGTTCATTTTTTTAAATGGGAGGATGTCATTTGACCATACTTGACCATGCAAGGAAAGACACAAAAAAAAGAACGTTCAGTAAGTATAATTAACACCATGTTTGCTTTTAACATTTACAGATATACACAATATAAATATACCAACTCAGTCTTTTATATGAGCTTAATCCTCTTGTTTTTTAGTTTTATCTATTTATTGTATACTTAACTTCAAATGTTATATATGGCATCATATTTAGCATGTCATCAATTACCTGTTTATTGATGTATCTGTAATTATTCTTATATGAAATTACATTGGCCTGGGAACAGTGTAGTCATTCAAAATATTAACTAGTAGATTTGTAGCATCAAACTTCACAAAATACAGAAACATAAAAATTACTTTAGAAAACGTAAACATAAGCATATTAACTGCCGGTCAACCTTTTCCAAGCAGAGTTTCTGCATAATCTTTAGATTATGAGAAGGGGAGTAAGATATTAGATGGCCTGTACTGGTAATTACCTGAAACACAGAGACGCAGTTACACACAAGTGGATTTTAATTAGAGTGCAAGTGATGAAAAAGCAACTCAAGAAGCCTTTCAGTTGCTTCTGTGAGGCCACACACTGATGCATACACACGTACGCACACACGGTAAAAAAAAATCTAAAGGCAAGATTATGAAGTTTTTGTTCTACTTTACCCACGGGTTCTCCTTGAGATGTTAAAGCTTGGCAATTAAAATGATAATGACTTTATAACTACCTCAAGGCTTGTTTTTCAGTATCAGACAGAACATGAACACATACACATCTACATACATACACAGGCACTTATGTGCTCACATGTTTATCACCTGTGTAATGCTGACATATCACATGTACAGCCCAAAAGACTGAAGTTTCTCTGTTTACCTTCATTTCCAACAAGTCTCGCTTCCTTTTTTCTGTTTATCATTTCATTCTCCGTTTCACTCTTTCTCTCTTCCTTTCTTTACCTTCTCATTTGCAGAAACTCCTGTTTTTTTAATTGTATCAGCTACTTTAATTCAACCTCTTTCTTTGTATTATTGCCACCTGCTAATTTCAGTACACTGAAGCAAATACGTCATGCAGATTACAATTTACTGCTGCACATGCATAACAACGCTTACAGAAACATGTTAGGTAAAGCACACACAATATCAAGACACAAGATTGCATAGCATAAAGTTTTATATCCCGACCACCACTGTCACTGGGATGACACACACGCACATATGGACACACAAAATAAATAAATGTATTATAAAGTAGCATAGAAAATAATAATCTGTCAGTAATAGATGATTGTTAAATCCCTGGCATAGGGGCAGCTGTGACGAAGTGTCCTCGGACAAGACACTGAACCCTATGTTGCTCCCGATGGAGGCCAGCACCTTGCATGGCAACTTGGTCGCCATTGGTGTGTGTGAATGGGTGAATGAGATCAATCTGTAAAGCGCTGTGAGAACCGTTAAGGTTGAAAAGTCTATTTACCATATAGCTTCAATACTACAGGAAGTTATCTTGTGTTTCTGTGGGCATCTGCGCCAGAAATCATTCCGCACACTGTTTCTCAGCAAGGTTACTGAGTTTACTGAACAAGTAAATGGAGTTACAAAATGAGACCGACAGAAGGAAGATGAAAATGAAGGAGGATGAAATGTGAATAAGAGTGAAACATCAAGGTTGGTGGGGAGAATAGGAAAGATAAATTGCAGAGTCAGGGAAAAGTAAGATGGGTCTGTGAAAAAAACAAATACAATAGAGACAACTTTTAAAGCAAGGCCACAACCCAAAAATTATCATATCTCCCTGGTGAAATGCCAAAATGCTGTATAGCAGTACGTCATTTCAAGAAACGTATTTGTTAAAATGAAATGCAGCCAACTATAAGACATGACCCCAAAATACTAAGACTTAAAATAACTTCTTATTTAGTTCCTAACTTTGTGATACTGTGGAATAACTATTCTTCTTACAGGCCCATAAGGAACCAATGTATAAAAAAAATAGATGTTGATATGTTTAAAAAAATTCAAATATAATAATAAAGTGATAATAAAAGAACCAAGGAAAAATCAGTTTGCTATCAATGTTCAGTAAAAAAAACACTAGTTTTTTTAATATAGAGAGCTAAAGGGGGGAAATTAGTTTTCACAGCCTGCATATGTACACGCTACACTTTGAAAACAAACAACAGACATGGAGGCAGTATGTTTGATGCAACTTGATGGAAGTTGTTGAGCCCGTTGAACATTTATCTGCAAGCCCTTGTTCACCTGTAACTGCGCAGTGTGAACATTAACAAGCACACGAAAAAGGCAGCACGATTTGTTGTTACAGGCATAAAAATTATTAAATCAATGAAAAAAATGGCAATACTGTATTCTGTTAATAACTCTAACTGAATTGAACTGAAATCATTGTGGGTGGTTGTACCAGAGGTCAGTGAATGTCTCTTGAAGCCAGTTGCTAAACAAAGGATAAACTGAGAAGAACCATTTAGCCTCACAATATCTATTCATATTTGTCCTCCTAATGAGATAGGCTTAACTTAATATGTTTATCGGCTTCCTCATGCTTGGGAAATGTAAATTTATTTTTACCATGCCAATATATCATGATTTGAATTGAGCCAAATCATACAGTCAAAAGAGGGATTACCACCTTTGTCATAGAGGGAAATCATTCAGCTTAAACAACTTGTCATTTCGCCAAGGTCATAAATCACTTAGAATATTAGCATGCTTAGTAAGTGTGCGTACAGGAATGTCATTATCCATGGAAGCATACTAGGATGCCTCTCAGTCATAATTGATGAGCTATGGGAAATACATCCCACTACACTTAATGAAGATACACAGACGTTCTGTCGCTCATGCACTCTCGGGCACATACGTAGATGTGGCAGCCCGGGGAACGCAGGGGCATAAGGGCTCTCCCTGGAGATGCACTCTCAAATATGCAGTGCTCTCAATCAAGTCACTCAGTCAATGTCTTACACACACACATACATAGGTTTGTATTTCAGTACGTATCAGGACATTGTGCTATGTGTAACATTTGTAGAACTCCAGATCTGTTCTTTCACCTCTCAGAAATGTATTTAAAGTAAAGCATGACAAAGTGATTTTAAACAATTATCCCTTGTGGCTGATGCCCTTTGGTCCTCACAAGAATAGAAGTATAAGAAGGTGCACCCTTACATATACTGTTTGTGTATGTGCCTGTGGAAGACATATTAAGATTTGAATGTCCTATCAATTGCAGCCCCACCCACAATGTATATGTATGACGTGTGTATAAAGTGAAAGAAAGAAAGGAGAACAGTTATGGCGGACCTGACACTGAGCAATAGCAGCAAATGTAGTCTTATACACACATGCTTTACAGATCACGAAACACACAGCACACAAACCGCTGGAGCCCTGAAGATGAATGACAGCACATACATACAAATTGACACTGAGAATCTGTCTTACATTTTCCAAGCCAAACCTTTTGTTCTGACATTGCCTCGTCACTTGCTCTCTCTCTCACATACACAAATAACTTTACCCCCCCCCCACCCACACACACACACACACACAGTGAGAACAAGCACATATCTCGCTATTTAGTCTCCATGAGAGGTCCTCATCCTAATCCCTGATTAACAATATCAGTCGGTGGTGACAGTTTAATTTAACACAGTGCTTCTCAAGGATTAGCCGCTACATGAGGATGTGTGCATACAACCACACACACAGACACACATTCAATTCCCTTGAAGATTAAAGATCATGCTCATGTATATTTCACTTTAGAATAGTCAGTGAGGAAATAAAAAGATGTTAATCATTGCAAACACAATTTTCTGCAGCACAGCAGGGTTGATGATGAGATAAAGAGGCAATGGCACATACCTGTAACTTGAGGGATATTAAAAGGTCTTGGCGTCATGAAGAGCACTAGGTTATGTTTCAGACGTCTTTGCTACTAGCATTTTAGCAAATCTCAAGTGTTCAATTTTTCTCATCGTTTGGCTGTGCGTGTCTAGGCCGTTTGTAGTTGCTTACGTGTGTGTTTATGTGTGTAAACCTACAACACGAAGAGAAGAGGATTCTTTCAGTGTGTACCATGTCCAAACCCTGCAAGCACATTCAATTTGAACAGAGATCAAACAGAAAGTTGCGTGAAATGATTTAAATGGTTGCCTTTAGCCAGGAATCAAATATTCTCACAGGCCATTGTCTAATAATTATTATTCATATATCAGGGTGTCTGGAGGACCTGCAGAAAGTTAAAAAAATATGGAAACTCAAAAGCATCAAGTGTAGTTATAGTAACTTCTGTTTTAGAGATCATCTTGCAGTTTTTTGTGTATGTTTATTTAACTTAATCTTTTATTCTGATTCTGTATGTGTACAGTTGCTTCCGTTTCATGTATAGTTAAGTTGTGCAGTTGGTGTTAAAAGCCTCTAACCAGCAGTTTTGTGATCTGTATGTGTGTGTGTCTGTCTCTTTCCAGTCATCTGCCTGGTTGGCCTTGGCCTGGTGGTGTTTTTCTTCAGCTTCCTGCTCTCCATTTTCAGATCCAAGTACCATGGATACCCCTACAGGTAGATGCTCACGCTCGTTTCAGCCAGCTTACTCAACATTTATTCAAACACAATATACAAGCATACAATGAATCTTAAAATCACTGAAGCTGACATAAAATCACTGCAAAGTTATTGCAGACACAGTGGAAAAGTCCAGGCCAAAACAGGATCCATCCATTCCCATTATTTCATTGATCTTAAGACAGCTGTTCGATTGGAAACGCTCCCTCCAAAATGTACAGGCCACAGCGCCATGGCTCTTTCTCTGAGACCAGTCTTACAGCTAAAACTTCAACAGAGATTTGCAATCTGACTTTGTTGACTTATAACGTTTCTTTGACATTTAGCAGTACACTCAATATACAGTATATACATTGCTTTCTTCTTTACCCTGACGATTAGAAATCATGGATCTATTGTGTAAGTTTTCCGTAGGTTGTCATATAGTGAGTGTGTTTGGACACTAAAACCCTTCAGCGTAGTGAGCCAGAACAGCAGCAATTTGGTCCCACTTTAAGCTAAAGGTCGCCACTACATAAAAAAGATTTAATGTGTGACAGAAAACACTCTACAAGTCCGCTGAGTCTGGGTCCAATTCATCGTCACTGGAGCAGCTGTAGGATTTTACAGCCAAAATGCCAGAAAACCTCCAGCTGCAGAATCTCACCTCTGGAGCTGGAGGGGATTCAATATGTTGAGGGCACTTCACCAGGGCAGATCATTTACTGTTATGGGGTCTTGAATCCTGTTGTGACCTGTCACTTAAAATATGACACAAATTGCATTGTGCCAGCTCAGTGGAGGGTCCAAAGATTGTTGTCTAGTAAGTTAAATCCATTGATGTAGAGTTTAGTGGGGGTATAAAACTGGTAACGCTTTATTTTACAGGTCTGTAATTGCATTTTTTTTTTTTTTCAATTTCCTGGAAGTAAGAGCTCTGTAATTTGGTATCAATTATAGGGACTGTATGTTTGCCAGTAAACAAGTTACACTAGCAGTTCATTTAAAATGATTTATTCGATATGTACACATTGAACACTCTTTATTCCCCCTATAATGTATGCCAAATGACAGAGTTCCTTTGAGGAAATCTTTTGAAAATGATTTGAAATTGACAGGCCCATAAACTAAAGCATGACACCTACAGTATTTGAGATGAGAATGCTATGAAAGAGCCCGACTTTATACTATACAAAATGAAGATCATGGCAATATTTTTGTGGAATGTGATTTGTAAAGCAGCAGAGTTGTGGCTGGCTGTGTCAGTCTGGAAAGAACTGCTTCCTGATTTCTATAATGTATAGGTCAGTATGTTGTTTTACATGAAATATAGAAACATCTGATCTGCTTAGCAACAAAAAATAAAGGCAGCTGTCGGTACCATCTCAGCATGGCATAAGTCTATAGAGCAGATGTGTATTAAGTGGGATTAGACACTTAACTGCAGCACATGTTGAGCAGCAAGAAGTGGAATTTTAAATTGCTGTCTACGTTTACATTTGATTTGACTGTGAAGCTTCCAGACACTGAATCCGCAATAAACATTTTCTAACAAGATAACCATCAACAGGATTTTAGCTTCATTTTTTAATGAAAAAATCTGTTGCATTCTCACCTCAACAAAAAACACTTTATTTATATCCCTTTCTTTGTCTCTCTCTTTTCCCCTTCTCTACTATTTTTAATCCTCCTCTGGCTCTTAGCTTCCTTATTAAGTGAAAAAATGACAGGAGAAGAGGTCAGAGGATGGCGAAGAGGCGGTGGGTGAGGAGAGTAGGAATCGAGAAGATACTTGAAGAGGAGGAGGCAGTGTCACTATTGAGACTAGAGTTCATGGTGGAGTTTCTTTTTTTGCTTGTTTTTTTTTTTATCGGCTGCTATCAAACTCTGCAAGCTGAATAGAAAATAAATTATTCTTTCTTATGCTGGAAAATAAAGATGTTGGCATGTCTCTGTATTTTTGTCTTTTCCTTTCAGTGGGTGAATATTATGTGTGGGTAGATACACTGACTACCCACACTGACTGTGATATGCTGTTATTTAATCCATGTATTGAATCTTATTTATGAAAACTTGTTACAGGTGAAGGGATAGTAAGAGACCACTGAAGTCACAGCAAGTGAAGAGGTTAATGAGAGGACAATGGTTAGTTTGGTAAACGTTGAATACAGAAGCAGTGAACTAAAGTCTCCTGCTTAGTTAGTAGGAAAGCTTATTAACCAGGTGTAAAATATCTTTCCATGTGCTTTTCACATCTTTGTATCTTATGGTGACAACGCAAATAAAGCTTTCAGGGAAGCACTGTTAAAGATGCTGATCTCCTGCTGGTAAATTCCTGCTTCAGCTTCTACTGTAGGTTTGGAGTTCTGTCAGACTTATTCAGAATTAATATGGCTAAATATGAATGAATCAAACAATGAACAGTGTGCAGATTTATACAGACACACATGGAATAAATCCAGTCATTTATCATAAGCCGTAGAGCTTTCTCTCTTACGCTCGGTACCGAAGTAATATTTTGCTTCTGTCTGACGTTTAGGCTTTACTCAGATTTCAAACACTCTGGTAGCCAAAATATGTTCTCTTTTTACTGGATATATACTACTATTTTCAACTGACACCTCAATTATAGTTCATGTTAGGCAGCTAAAACACCTTGGATGAAATTAAACTGTCAAAATTGGCCAATATGAGACACAATATGGGCACAACCCCAATATCTGAAAATAAAAAAATTAAAAACTTTCAATTTAGCACTCCAGTCTTTTTGCTGAACTAAATGAACATTCACTTCTCCTTGCACCGGTACTGAGACTTAAATCACTGATGCAAAATAGTAGCACATGAACTTAGTTCACAGAAGACTGTCTGCGAGTGCTGTTAACTTTTCTTGCTGAATTTGAGCAGCATAGGTCATTTAGAGAATACATGCATTTCTAATTCTTTCACTTGTGGACTGCCCACTAAAACACTGAGTGGGCTGGGACATTGTAACCATTTATGTAACCTGCTATTCGTGGGCAGGCAGAGGAATGATGCTGCACATAGACCAGTTTTAACAAATGTATTAAAAATATTCCCTCTCAGACTTCCCATTCTTGTCTATTTTTGTTTCAAATTGTTGGAAGTGAATCATTGTGCGTGTGTGCGCTAGCTGATCTTACCAAAACACAAATCTACATTGAGCTGGAGAGTGTATTGAAATTGCAATGCATTTTCAGTATTTCATCCTTTCCTTTCTTTTTTTTTTTTTAAGTAGTCAGGAACTGCAATATACTGAACTTCAGTTGGTTATTAACATTTTGCTAGTACATGCAGGCAATGGAACTAACTCAAATATTACTCAGAGCTCCTTCCTATTTGTTGCTGAACAAAAGGATTACTACCTTCAGCAAGATACTAATAAGCATAGCCACCTGGTAAGAGATGATAATTGCAAGTAACACCTGCAATCTTTATGCTAGTAAGTAACTTCTTTCCTTAGAGTGGGAAGAACAATAACTAATAAAACTTCAGCCATGCCACATTTAGCTTATTGATGGTCCTAGTGTAAGATCATTTTTGTTTTGAGGAAGTAAAAGGGCCAAGTTGTGGTATAAAGCTAAAAATGCTTTTTAAAACATATTTTTGAATGAAACAGTGGAGCAATGCTGATTGTCAGCACTGAGAAGCAACATTTTCCATCTGTTTCCCCTCCACTGTTGGCCTTTACCGTGTGGAGGAAAAAATCTGAACAAATGTCACCTTCAGGGGGGATAAGTATTGGCAAATGGAGCTAAATCAAAGTGGTTATTAGATAGAGGGCAGTAGCAGAACAAAGTCATTATGACATATAGAATAATCTCTCCACTGCTTCAAAAAGTCACGTTGCAAGCTAAAATTAGCCACAAATCTTTTGAAATTAGTGTGTGTTAATTAAAAGTTTGAATGATTATATCTAACTATGTTTTACAGCTGGGGTCTCTGAGAATTCTAACAGAAGTAAAGTAACTTTCTGTAGCAGACATCTGAAACATGCCATCAGTATAAAATCCTTTTAAACATGATTGTCATAAAATTAGAAGAAGTCATGTAGCTTCAAGCTGATAAAACAATGTCAAGAATGTTTTATAAGCAATAAAAGGGGGCCCGAGGTTTCCAGGACCCTAAACTGAACATTAGTTCAGAGGAACATACTATTGTCAGCATTTATTCATTAAATAGGTAGATGTAAATACAAAAGAAAGTAATTACTCGCAGACTAGTGACATTTAGGCATAAGTGCTTTTTAGACAATAATAATAAAACAGCATGTCATCAGGTGGATTTGACAATAACTGTGTATCTTTCCCCATGATGTAGAAGCTGCCTATTTAGTGTTTTCAGTTCAGTGCATGTTGAGATAGGCTTCTGCCTCTAAACACACTCAGATATAATGTAAAAAAACTTTTGTACAATTAAAAAGCATTAAAGGTTCCCCAGTATGAGTACAGGACCTGGTCCAACAT
This sequence comes from Nannoperca obscura, assembly GCA_036024295.1. Lineage (NCBI taxonomy): Eukaryota > Metazoa > Chordata > Actinopteri > Centrarchiformes > Percichthyidae > Nannoperca > Nannoperca obscura. The sequence goes on along the minus strand of JAVQJL010081642.1, from coordinate 4,303 downwards.
GAAATCAGCTGGGTTAAATACAATTGAATAGGCTTTCAGAACAAAAGAAGAAACCTTTCAAAACTGCAGAAAGACTGTCTGACGAGTTGTTATTGTTCTTTTGTACCTGCTACTGTTTACTTCCCTTTGAAGGGGAAAATCAAAAACATCCAATTGGCATTTAGATGTGACAGCAGAAATGACATTTGTGGCGGTCATGGTGGACATACTTTACAGATAATAATTCAGAGACGGCTTCTTTAAACTTTTTTAATTTTTTTAATCAAGAGGCGACCCAGGTTTTAACCTTTGAACGTGTGCTCCTGCTGAGGTTGCTTTACACTGTGACAGCAGCTATTCGGTGCCTCCTTATTGTAACGTGTGCAATATATACTGTTGTGTGCACTGGGCATTTGCGACCTTGACAAGTGCAGTGAGCCGCCACTTACTCAGAGCGCTGCCATTGATGAACTGTGCAATGAGGTTGTTCTAAGTATTGAGCCAAGCCTTGTGTAACTTGGTCAGCTTTGGGGAACTTTGAAAATGTCTTTTGAACTTTTATTTAACTTTTCGATTTCCATCCAGCGTCTCTAACTTGGTATATTACACTTAGTCTTGAATAACTCCACAGCTGCTGGTGCATTGTTTCTCAGCAGTGGTGCTGCAATCTGCCGCCTGATTCGACTTCATTGTCTTATTTGATCTGCATCAGTGTCTGTTTGTTTGTGTGTAATATTCTGCACGTTTCTGTGTGTGTGTGTGTGTGTACATGGATCAAAGTGTGTGCAAGTGTCTGTGAGTACATGCATGTTTCTTTTACTGCTTGTGTATGTTGGCGTGTGGATGTGTGATTTTAGAGCAAACAGTTGCATTAGATAGAAGAAAATAATCTCTGTCTCATTTCAACTCTCAACAGCTGTTTCCCAGTATTCTTTAACTGTACGATGTTTCAAGACAGGATAAACCAGACTGATGCAAATGAGAAGTTAATTAGAAATGGAAGCAGCAAAACCAATATCTTGTTCACAATATTTTTTAAATAAATTATTAATTACTTGTTAAAATGGAGATTACTTCACAGTTTTCTCTCTCAATCTTCTTCTCTGGTGATGCCTGGCTGCCTCTGTTCAGCAATTATTTTTCACATGAGAAGGTCAGATCAAATAAACCTACACACATGAACATGTCTGAACGTGTAAAAAATAGTGCTTTATTATCATCAGTTAAATGTAATTAAGTAGTGGTAGAAAACATAGGAATTCTGGTATTTTGTTTCATAATTAATGTTTTTTTCAAAGCATGTGAGGCTTTGCATTAACTCACAGGAGCCATGACGCGCCATGTACAACACCAATCCCTGATGTGTATGAAAGCTCATCTATTCTCATTTGACTCAATATCTGAAACATCTTCTAGGGCAGGGGTCGGCAACCCGCGGCTCCGGAGCCACATGCGGCTCTTTCACCCTTATACTGCGGCTCCGCATGGCTTGGGAAAATAAATTATAATAATTTTATAATAAATAAAAGATTTTATTGAAGTGTATTTTATTTGTGTTAGTTCTTTTTTTAAATTGTAGTTCTAAATTGGAAGATTATTGTGATCTTGAAATATTAGAATAAAATTATATTTTATTATTTTTCGTCGCTCAAAATAAGCGTCACAATCGCGGAAGCCGGTATACCCGCCAAAACGCTGTACATTTATCGAGACTTCATCCTGTCGATCTCCGGATCCACATACGTACGTGAGCAGCTTTTCTCCACCATGAACTATGTTAAGAACAACCACCGCTCACGCCTCACAGACGACAGCTTACAGTCCTGCGTAAAGATGAAAGTGACTTCGTACAGCCCCGATTTGCAGACGCTGTGCGCAGAGGTTCAGGAGCAGACGTCCGATTAACCAAGTAAAATAAATATTTATGCAGATATTTTGCAAATATGTATTTTTCATTGTTTAGTGACAGTGCCATTACAGTGCTGTATTTATACAGTGCTGTATTGTTTAAATTCAGATCAAGGCTCCACTACACGCTCCAAAAGCCCAATAGTGATATAATCTGTTGTGTCTAGCTCAGTGGTAGAGTGCATGCTTCCCATGTATGAGGTCCTGGGTTCCATCCCTGGCAGAATTTTTTAAGAGTTCAAAAATTCAAAATTGCATAAATAAAATGTAAATTTCTCTGTAGCACTTCATGGATTTCATAAGCATCACACTATAGTTGTTTATACAAAGCGTAAAGGTAAAAAAAAACAATATATACAGGGAAACTGGGTCCAAATGGCTCTTTGGGTGTTAAAGGTTGCTGACCCCTGAGCTAGGACAACTGCCGACTACCGACAACAGTCAGCTAGCACCGGCACTGGGATGCCAGGGCCCCAGCTACCAACCTCCACCGACAACAGCCGCTAGCACCGGCCGGGACGCCGACACCGGGATGCTGGCGTCCCCGGCCGACCACCGACCACAGCAACTAGCACCGGCCGGGACGCCGACACCGGGATGCCAGTGCTCTCGGCCGACCATCGACCACCGACCACAGCAGCTAGCACCGGCCGGGATACCGGCACCGGGATGCCGATGCTCTTGGCCGCCGATCGAAAACAGCCCCTGCACCAGCCGGCGTCTGTCTGCCGGTTTTTGGGGGTTTTTACTATGCGTGTATTATGTATTTACTCAGTCTCCCACTTAATTTAAATTATGGACCGCAGGTCCTCGCTAGCATATCACCATTAAATCCAGTCAGATCCCAAAGATCTTAAATCAGCTTCATCTCTTCTCCAGTTATGGGAGGTTTTTTGGGGGTTCGTTGTACCCGAGTGCCACGGCGGACGTCCCCACGAAGCTTCCCCAAACCATCAGCAATATTCAAACATTCGACATGTACCTCTGTTCAATAAATCTTTCAAACGTATCATATGGAGGGTGTGTTCCTTGCTAGTGAATATATATTAAGTGGCACGAAGATCAAAAGTCCATCCACTATCCAGAAAAGCATTGACAACAAATACAATCTGAAAAAATCTGTATGCTCATGAGCTGCAGCAGCAGATTTGTTCATTTTCTTTTTTGTCATTATTTCATCTTTCTTTTGGGGAAACGGATGAACAGAAATCATGCTTGCTTTAGCATGGCTCGGTCATCAACTTTCTCCTTATACTCTTTGCTAGGTTTTTTTTATTGATTTATCAAAGATTTAATGTCCATATATGTGTTTGTTAAACGGTATTAGGTCTTAGAGCAGATTCCTAGTTGCTGAGTGTACATCCACACTAATGCAATCTCTGTACACATAAGCGTTTTATTATGGTTTCAGAAATAATCTCCATCCACACTACACACCGGGAAACGCATATCACGTGACCATTTGGAAGTGGGTCCCCTTTTTATGCAGTTATGTCTAGATTGTAATTCTAGATTTGCGAAAGTCTTTGAGATTTGTGTGCATTGTTTCTTCATTGTGAGCGTTGTTTGTCATTGTGTACCACTGCATTGACATTTTGGACTATTGATGGAAAAATGTTGTAATACAATTTACTTCGACTTGAAACAGGATGCTTTGCTTCATGGCCCCCTTTGCTTTTTCTACTTATGAAACCAAACATCTCAAATTCATTCCTGCAAAGTGGGAAATTGCTGAATTTCAGCATTTCAGAGTGATGCTTTTCCCCACAGTATATTGGAAAAGTACAGCATTGAATAGATTTCATTAGATCGAGCTAACAAGGAGAAAATCATCCTTTATTATATCTTTGAAGAAGAGTAGGAATGAAGAGAAAAGGGGTCTCTGAAAATGAGAAAGAAAAGTGGGGAATAAGGAAGAAAAAAGGATCAAAGGACATTTTCCTGGGATGTGATCCATCTGACTGACTTTCTGTTATGATGTAAAGTCCCACCAGAACGACAGAATGAAAAAGTCAAAGCAATGTTCCAGACACAGCTGTGCTGCATTCAAAGTTGTATTCATAGTTCAGCAGCTGGGAGGGCAGTGATACTCAGTCCTGGAGAAACTGACACAGTGTAGAAGCTAAAGATAATGACATTTGTCAATAAGGTGATGCAGTTTTTGCAAAAAGGCTGCAGATGTTCCAGTAAGCCAGGCAGACAGTTTTTGCCTTTTGCCTTAACTTTTCTTCTAGCAGCATTTTCTGGTCAAATTCTGTTTGATTTGGCAAATACTTTGGTTTATGACTAAATACATGACATTACATTTAGGCATTTAGCAGACGCTTTTATCCAAAGCGACTTCCAAATAAGAGCTTTACATAAAGTGCATAGAACCATGATTGAAAACAACAAGATGTCTCATCAAACTTGTAAG
>JAVQJL010081635.1:0-11266 GCA_036024295.1 Nannoperca obscura | reverse complement strand
ATAGACTGTATTAAGTCTGTGGTCTGAACTCTGAGTTGTCATGGCTTAGGGCCCCAAATAAACTCGGCCAGATTTCTAGATATGAGAGCGGCCCCATCCAAAGTGGGATGGATGCCATCCCTCCTAATCAGACCAGGTCTTCTCCAGAAAGTGCTCCAATTATCTACAAATAATACTGCACATTGTGAAAAAAAATGCACAAGCAGAACAGTTGTGTTGTTATGGTCATTCTGTCACATTCATACTTGTTTTGAGTGTGCTGAACCTGTGCCTGAAATAGAGACAAATGTCAGCAATTCCACAGAAACCGTAAGACAACTTAAACAAACATCACTTTGTCACCGAAAGTGTTGACATTTTTCTCTGACAGCTGGCTCCATCTTTCATTGACTGGACTGGCACTACTATACAGAGGTTTCCGTAGGGCAGCATGAACAGAAATACAATAGGACTGAACTCCTGGAAGAAGCACGTGGGCATATAAGTGGTATACAAACGCAAACCTTGTTTTTCCACTACCTTCATGCTGTCGTACTGCAGTCATCTTCATTCCACTGCATTTACTCTTCATCCTTCTAACCCGACCGGTTCGTTAACTGGATAGCACAAGACAAATTCTTCAATGCAAATCATTTTCATGGTACAGTGCTGGCTGTTCTTTGTCATAATGGCACCACGGCGAAATTCAATTTCTTATCTTGGCAGCCTTCGTTTTGAGGCCATTTATCAAGCTCACACAATTTCCTTCCTGCTTCAAGTCATGCCTGCAAGATACCATAAGAAGTCATCACATTATGATCACACGTGTATGCGGAAAAGTCACTTTCCCTGTGCTTAACGGTATCGAACCCTTGACGAGAGTGGGAGGATACATCAGGCCATAGCTCAATTGTGACAGGATTCATAACGGAGCGACCTGCTGGGAAACTGCAGGGAAAATGAGGCTGCTTGTCACCCTGATGGCCCTGTTCATTGCTCGTGCCCCAACCTTCCCTTACTGCAGAGGGACGTGGCAGTTTGTCACCACATTGCTCAGTTTTCGCTACCAGTCCTCTCTCGGTTGCCATGGCATAAATAAGAAACGCATAGCTCAAGGGGTAAATATACCTTCAGCTGATTGTTTTGAGAAGGAACAGTTGGAGAAAATGATTTGGCAATGAGGAGCAGGTGTGCAGCGTTTTTATCTGCAGCTCCAATTCGACTCCTGAAATGTGTAAAGGACAACGGATAGACCGCAATCACCCTCTACGCTAAATATTGATTAGGTGTGTAACTAGGTAGTGTTCAATTGAGAAGGGCCCCCTCCTCTCTGCAGGCTGTACGTGTGTGTCTTGTGACATGCACAGGGATGATAGACTATCTATGGGTGTGTTCCGGCAGTACAGGCTTTAACCTGCAGTCGGTCGCTTTTAATTATGCGTTTAATAACCTATGGAGGCCTTAGTGGAGGCGACTCCACTAACAACTGTAACCTTAATGCTGTTAAGTGAAAGATGTTAATTTGTCCCTATTCTTGGGTGAAAATATGGCACAAGCCGCATTCCTTTCATGAAAGAACAAAAGACTCACCGTACCACTGTCGTAGCGCATTTGTTTCCTCCTTGAATCTTCTGAATACATTTATATTCTGCAGGCCGGATGGGAGGCTTTAATGCTGCCAGCTGCCGTAGACACTCTTGCTAATGTGCAGTAATGGGACATTACGTGCAATATCATGGACATAATCATTGAACATTTTTAATTAACCATATACACTTACCTGTGCTTGACAATTGATATTGTACATACATTCCATACATATTCCAGTTCTCATAAATATTTCTTACTCATCAAGAAGCAACTTTCGACGAGAGGATCTTCCTACCCATTAACCTTGCTTATATTTCTGGCATTGTGTATATTTTGAATATATATGGATTTTGGATATTGGTTTTATATACTTGCACCTTTTCTTATTGGTGTTTTTGGTATTGGTATTTGCACTTTTTCTTTCTTTGTACTGCAACTGCTGCACAACAATTTCCCTCGAGCTAAATAAAGTACTACGATATCTTATCAATGTTATTACCAAAGGATTTTTTATATTCTTTGCCACTGAGTCACTAGGCAATATCACTTCTAACTGCCACATGTAGGTGAGAGAACTAAAAGGGTCACTATGTTGTCTGCTACAATCTGTAATAACACAGGGCGGGGAGCATGGCTTTGGAAATGGACTGTTATTAATCACACAGCTCTCAAGCTGCATTACCTGCCACAGTGGCCACGTTCTGTTGATTTAGAATGGGACTGGTATGTGTGCACATAGCATATAAACTGCCTGGAGTCAGTCAGCTGTTGAATTGACCCTTGATCATTGATCTCTCTCTCTCTCTCTCTCACACACACACACACACACTCACAGTAAAGAGACAAATAGTCCAGCCTCGCCCTTGATGCTTAGCTCCAGGTCTGCTGTTTCGCATTTGCAGTGCAATGTGCAACGTAAGCTCGAACTCCTTGGACATGAGGTGTTTGCTAATGAGAGTGACATGCCAGTATAGGCATTTTATTCTGATGCACCTGCTGTATGTTTTGGCAGTCTGTGCCTGCACCACTCAGTTTAATGAAGTGCTGGCGTGGCTTATGAAATGCAGTTCCAGGCTGTTTAACATACTGGTAATGTGTGTGCTGTCGGAGGTTAACTAAGAGGAGTCGCAGAATAACTGGATCCCTTCAGGCTTCAGGGACAGTATGGTAATGTGCAGCTGTTGTACAGATGAGCGATATGATGACAATGAGATACTACACATTTGTGGATTTTCAGAGATGTACACTACTGCGGCAGCTATCCCTGTTATTGCTGTGGTCATATTAGACCAGAGGTTCTCAACCTTATTGGCTTGTGACCCCTAAAAACAAAGCAGTGTCTACTTTGCAACCCCTTGTTACAGGTTAGCGTGGACAAGGGTTGTGAGCAGTTCAATCATATATGAAAAATTCTTAGAGGCCTTAAGTGCATATATAGTATTGCATAAGAAAAGTAAAAATGAAAGAAAAGTCAGAGAAATAGTTTTAGAAAAAAAATCTGTCTTGGGGGGGCTGGGAGTGTATCCAACCCCCAGGATGGAAACCACTGTTGGCCATTGTAGTCAATGTTGTTTGAGGTCTTTTGTTTGTTTGTTTGGTATTTTTTTGGAAGGGGGGTGATGACAGGTATATCATTTTCTCTATTAGCCAGAAATTGTCCATAAAAAGTTTCTTCATTAAGGATTTAATCCATATCACCCACTCTATACTGAACTGTATGTATCACCACTTAAAACAATATTTCAAAACCGAAACAAGTTGTTAACCCTACGCTTCTTTCAAGTTAACTTTTATGATTTCCAATGCCACCATGCTTGTGGTATTGGATTCATTTGGAAATACTTTTTCCCTTTGTCCATGGAGAGCTGGTGTGCTGATGCGTGGGTGGTAAAGCTCTGTGACAGCTTTCAACTGTGTAATAACATCTGGAGATCTCACACAAGCCGAACAGCTAAATCTTGTCTCATTGGGATCACTTTGGCTCTTTTTGGGACATGGAGTTTTTCTAAAATCACATTTTCCTTCACAGTGTGGTGCACCACTTCATTAGCAAGCTAGCAAACATTTGTATCCGGATAACAAAGTCATTTTCAAGCTGCCTTTACAGTGTTCCTTTCTGTTTCACCCTCTGGTTCTAGCCACTGTAGTCCATTCCGATGTTGTTGTCTTCACGTACAAAAGCCTCTGGTCTTGTAGACAGTTACTCATTGACTGTATGTGAATGTTGGTTTTCCTGTTAAAGCTCTATCTCCTCACCAGTAGAGTGTGAGGGACTTTTGCACATCTGGGCTCAAGTCCATCTTGCTTTCTCAGCCCATGAAAACAGACATCTCCCTTGTTCCTCTTTAATGTGATATTGATTGAATGCACTGGAGGAAAAAAGGTTGGGAGAGAGTGGGTGCCACATCCCTTGATGTTGCTTGTACAAGATGCAAGTGGAAGCCCTTTCAGCTATATAGGACATACTGCAGAGGAATCTTTTCTTGAGGGTCAAAAGGTCCAAGTGTTTGAACACACGAGGAAGCTAGTGCTCAGGGCGTTTAGTAGGAAACTGAAGGACATAATATCATGAATCATTACTATTCCGATATATAATTTTTATTAATGCTGTACAATTACATTTAGGACATTAGTGTTGGTTTGGTTTGATATTCTTACCCACATGGACATATTAAACTGTCTACTGTAAAGTTCTTTGTGTTTGTGGCTTCATGCTATACTTGCTGCTTTGTAGTGCACCCCAGAGGTTAGAAATATTAAGTAGAAATCACCTGTTCTTTATAGATGTCATCTGTGTTATCAGTTATCACTGATAGTGCTTTTTATTGAGAGGTATTTCATTAAGCATTAAAGGCTGCAGCATAAAATTTTATTTGCCCAATGAAAAGCTGTGCATCAGCAAAAAAGGAGCTGGTGTCATTTTCTTTTTTTTTCCTTTCTCTTTCTGTCTCTCTTCTTCTTTTCTTTTCTTTTTCAGGTCCAACAGAGGTTGCCTCTACTTGGAAATTGCCAAGCTCTTTTCTACAGTACACTCCCACCCTCCAGTGGTAATATGCAGTTACTACATCTACATTCTGATAAATTGTTGTGTGACACGTGGCCTTGCTCGTTTTTCACATTACAATCACTCCTGCTAATTAAATGTGTCAGCATGACTTGATTATCTGTGCATAAGACATATAACATAAGAAAGACAAGCTCAACTCTCTGAATGCAGATTCTCCCCTTTACTACGTTGCAGATTTGTCTTTGAAATACAAACATGGCCGTTTGTTTCTGGAGGTGCCGCTGCCCTCCAGGAATGAGAAGTGTCTGTTCTTCCTCCGGCCCATGCTGATGAGTGTAGGAGACCTGATCACAGATCTGCAGAGAGAGGATCCCGGGGCCACTGCTTCCGTTTTCTCCAAGGGTAGGGCACGTCACGTGTTGGCTATGCACAAACCAAACCGATCACATTCTTGAGGTTTACTCATTCTGGTTAACCAGCCTACTGTTGCAACCTGTTTTGGCAGGTTGTCAGGAGTGAAAGCTGAAGAGCAGCACAGACTAGCTTGGCACATTGCCTGCAGACTATAATTTCACACACTATTAACTCATTTATACCAGTGTTGCTACATGCTTCAACATCTACATTAAAGGTTTTAAATGGTTCAGCTCTGAGCAGTAGAGCGAGAGAAGTGATTTGTTGTAGTGATGCTTTGAACCTCAAAACAGTTTATGGGGAATAACAGGCCTCATTTGTAGTACAATAGGTCAAAGGTTTCAAATTGTTGTTGCTTGTGATCCCTTAACAAGAAGCAATGTCTGCTTGTGAATTGTAATACAGGTTACACTCTTAAAGGTAATTCCATATGTGGAAAAAGCCTTTTGTGGCTCCAAAGGAAGCTGCACAAAGTCTGATACATTTCCTGTACTGGGACTGAAGACTACAATATTAGCATTAGCTGGTGCTAGCATAACACATTCGAACTTCCAACCAACTGTTAGCAGTCAAGTTGGATTTTGGGTAATGTGGGCACCAGGCCACCAGAACAAGGAAGAAGAATGCGTGAAATAAAAAATACATATGTCTGGTTCTGCTGTATGGCAAAGTTATAGGAGTGCAGTGCTAAATTGGTGGAGTTTAATGTGGACGTGAGTTATGAACAGTTCAACCAAAGAGTGATTTTATTCTTTCTGTCTGAAGCTGTTTCATTTGAAGGATTTTAGAGGCCTGATGAGGTAAAAGTATCCAGTATCCCTTTTACCCCTACTGTGTGGCCCCTCAGATCTGTCTTAGGGCCCTAGGTTGGGAAGTACTGAAATAGGTGATCTATAGGCTTACTCTTAATAACATAACATGATGTTTCAATATTTCTAAGCCAGTTACAAGGAAGTCTTTTAGCTGTCCTTGCCTGTAAATTATATTCCTGCAGTGCATTTTAATTATGGGGTGCAACTCACATTCTCTTGACCGGACAAACAGGCTTGTTTTTGTAGCAATCTATGCAAGACATGCAGGCACATTGTTTCAATAGCTCCTGAAAAATATTTTGTAACAACAACCGAGGCAGGTTGATGAGTAGATAATTTAATTGAATAGAACACTTTACAAGAAATGTAATTTTGCCGTGAGGGTAACTTTGTTTACACTGTAAATTACTGACTCTATCTTTCTCCCTTTTTATCTGAGGGTTATGTCGTGTAGTCAGGGGTGATCTGTCTAGCATTTCATTATGTTTTCATGCATTTTCTTTGTCTCTATTTTGTGTTTTATTGTGTTTTTTTTGCCAGTCTGTCAGAAAACCTAGGTTATAAAGATGAAGTTATGACTGCAGTAAAAGTACTGAGTTTGTCTTCTTCTGACAGATGGACAGCGTGTAGCCAACACCACGCTGGTAGACACTCTACTGAACAAGGACTTCCAGCTCGTCATCAATGATGCAGTTTATAATGTCTGCTCTCCTGAAAAGGGTACAAACATTTTTCTCTCCAGTCATAAATTGTCCTAATTTTGTCTGATTAGGGCTACACATAAACAGCAGTTATTATTGGCCCCTGGTCCAAACATATTCGGACCCTCCCTCTACACCTCTACTTTCTACTGTTTATTATTCTTTTTTCAATAACTTTTATTGAGCATTGTAACTGTATCAAAAAGCAATTTCCCTTCTAGGATTAATAAAGTATTTCTGATTCTGATTCTGATCTCTGCAGGCATGACTCATCGCTCTTTTTCTTTTTTTTCTTCCTCATCCACCTTGTTGTGCCCTCTGTTGCAGTGTGTGCGTCCAGTGAGCATACCATGGGGATGGACGATATGAAGCATGTTGTGCATCTGCTGCACACAGCGCTCCACCTGCCTGAACACCACCTGCTGAAAGAGAGGCAGCTGCTGGAGAGACTGGACATCCTCAAACAGGAGCTGTCACCTCTGGAGAAGGTAGTAGATGTGTGTCAACATCTGTATGCCATTAAACCTCTTTTTCTCCCTCCTTTTCAATTCAGTTTTATTTATATAGCGCCATATGACATTTCTGTCACGTCAGTTTTGTTGGGACATGCTTCTACGAATTGGCTGCTAACACATTCCTCCTTTTATATTATTGCCTGACAGATGAAGGCACAGCTGTCCAATACAGCAGAGTTCCACACCTCCAGGGTTATCTGGACCGGCTTGGCCCTCTTATCTGTGCAGGGTGGCGCTCTGGCCTGGCTCACCTGGTGGGTCTATTCATGGGACGTCATGGAGCCTGTCACTTACTTCATCACCTACGCCACAAGCATTGGAGCCTTCGCCTATTATGTCCTTACCAAACAGGCAAGTGTCAAGGACATAAGGCAAAAACTTTATTTCCAGTTGTGGACTTTTGTTTGACATTTTGGGAAATACTTTTGTTTCCTTGCAGAAGGTTAGATGACAAGATCGATGCCACTTTCATGTCCTTCCATTAAATAGGAAACTACAGCCAGCAGCAGTTTGCTTAGCTTAGCATAAAGCCAGGTAGTCTGGCTCTGTCTGAAGGAAAAAAAATCCACCTACCAAGCACCACCAAATGTGTGGTTTTAAGTCTGATTATGTCCTGGACTATTCATTGGCTATTGACCTCGCTGAGTGCAGGACATCACTACATCGGGTAGTTCAGCACATAACCACAGACCATAAAACCATAAATTGTTGTTTTTGCACTTTGGTTATTGCATGGATAAAACAAACAAGATATTTTGTGTCAATTATTGAGGTCTACAAGTGTTGATAGGTGGACTATGGTACCTACGACAGAGCCAGACCAACAGTTCTCCATATTTATGCTAAGCTAACTAATGTGACCTACTGTGGTTTAATATTTAATATCAATCTTCTCATCTTACTCTCTGCAGGAAAGCAAATTAGCCGTTTCCCAACATGTCAAAATATTCCTTTACCATACAGCTATTTAAACCTGAAGTTCACTTATACTCATGTGTGCAGACATGTTTTTCCTTCACACATTAATAGTAATCCTACTTTATTCTTTCCCTCAGGATTATGTATACCCAGACGTTAAAGACAGACAGTTCCTGCATTACTTTTATAAGGGTGCCAGCAAGAAGAAGTTCAACGTAAATAAATACAATGAACTGAAGGATGAACTGACTCAGGTTGGTTGGTTTATTCACTTTTTAAGATCTTACATTAGCTAAATCTTTAGCCACACAGTAAATACACTTAAGAGACCTATCAAATTATTATTAAATCAAAGATAACAGCTGTGTATATTAGCAAACAAGACTAAGAGTGTACAGCCATGCTAGCAGAATTACTTACACACAGTGGTGCTTTGAACTAAATGCTAACATCAGCATGCCAACTTGGTCACTATGACAATACTAACAGGCTGATGTTTAGCAGATATAATGTTAACCATGTTAGTCAATGTAGTTTAGCATATTAGCATGCTAACATTTGCTAATTAGCATTAAAAACAACTGAGACTGATGGAATGTCATTCATTTTGCAAGTTATTTTGTCATGAACCAAAGTACTGGGGGGGGGGGTCAAATTTTGACCTCATAATGGCACTAGATAGGAAGTTAAGGAATCCTGAGGCCCACACCAAGGTTCCTCAGGATTCCTTAGGTTGCAAATTTAATGACAAACCATCCAAAAGTTGTCTAGACATATAACAAGTTCTAATGAAATTTTAAATAATTGTTTGAAGAAAATTGCGCTCATTCATTCATTGTTTCAAGACACGATAACAATTATGATCCACTGCCTTCTGAAAATGCAGGTGAATTAATCGTTAGTAATAAGAAGTCTGTGACTGTGTTTTGTGTGTGTCAGGTGGAGGAGGACCTGAGGCGTCTGAGAGATCCAACTCAACTTCAGCTACCACTTGAACAGATCCAGCTAAAACCATGAACGAAGCCAAGACATGAATAATGGCCACTAACACTTACACACTCCAGAGCAAAAACAAAAAGTTCAGCATTGTTTTGATAATGGCACCTTTTTACCAGGAATCCATATCATTCTGTGTTTTGTTTAGTCACTAAACACTGAGGAATATTTAAATAAAAAGTATTTCCCGAACACTCGGAGAATCTCCCGTCTACCTGATGTCTTATTATGGAAATCTCAAAGGTGTTCTGATTGTACTCACTGCTGGTAGACAAAAACATTTTAGAAGATGGAGAGTTGGGGTGCAAAACAGTAACTACATTGTCAGATTTTATTAAACAAAGTCACAACATGAAGACCACAAAAATACAGGATCAGTGTATGCTGGTATTCCCTGAGTCATAAACCATGTGGCACAGCTGGAAGTGTTTTAGGTCAACAGTACAGCTTTTAAAAAATGACACACCTTTTCCCTGAGGTTCTTTCCATACTGGTGTTTGTTGCCATATTGGGTGCAAATAGGCATTATTTAGTAGTGTAAAAACAGCACAAACACAAATTCCCTTTTTGATGGTGTGAGCTTGAAGACAAACAGCAGGTTTATGTGGTGCCTGGATAATCTGTTATATTACCTGATCATTGGTGATTACAGAGAGATGAATAAGTATTAAACCTTGATGTGAACAAAATCATTAGAAGTACCTGGTTGCCATGCTTGTATGTCACCTGCCTCGCAAGATACAGGAAATTGTAAAGTACTTGTCTGGCTTGTAAACCATGTAAAGTCTGAGGAAAGCTTCCCTGTGCAAAGCTACTGGAAATGACAACTTCTGTCTTCTTGGCTTGTTAAGAAACAAAAGTCAGTTGCAGGATAAGGCAACATTTGTGTGGTACCACAGTAGTTTAAACTGGATTTAAAAAGAAAGCAAAAAATGAGACAAAAGCTAACAGAATGTGTTCCATAGTATTCCTGCAGTTTTTTGAAAGTGCAAAACGTGTACTAATCTACCAGAGTTGGACAAAATAACAGGAACCCCTTAAAACATAATGCAATTCAATACAACAAAACCATAGATTATGGACTCAAAATGACCTGTCCTTTCAGTCAACACATTTCTGTCAAAAATAAGCAAAGAAATTCACATCAAGTCAGTGTTGGATATGAAGTCACCCTGACACTGGACTGCAGCCATATTGGTTATCGGGGAAGAATTATGATAGTAATTAGCAAATATATTTAAATATGCATTTAGGTCTTCCCCAAATCCTGATGCCTCAAATCTCATGATCAATTTACTCAGCAAGTGACAGCATTATCAAAAGTGACCTTTGCTGTAAAAAATAAAATACAATTGTGCCTCTGTTCTTTTGCCTAAAGGTTAATGTTATAAGTATATAAACATTTATTGTGTTAGAGATCTGGTTTTGTTTGTTTTTGGCCCACCACTGCTGTGGTGAAACCCTAGTATTTTTTGCAGGGCTCCTTCACATTTGGTTATCAGAGACTTGGACAAATGTATACAAGAAGCAGGAGATGTTACAGTTGAATAATTGCTGTGCAATAACTGGATCCACTGTGATATAGTAGTCTGCTATCCTGAGTATAACAAGCGGTTGAGCATGCTAGACAAATTATTAGGACTCTGTATCTAAAATACTTCCAATGCTTTTTTTTTTTTTTGCCTTTGCCTTTTTTCCCATTTCAATCTTTACTGATATATAATTATTGCAAGGCTGTTGTATTAGATTGCATTATAATATCTACTGTAGGTTTGCAGTTACACAAGAAACCATATTAGTGTGATAAATCAGGTTCAGATGGGTCAGACAAACCAATAAATCAGATACTGCAACTTGTTTATTGGCAGCTGGCCAGTAATCAGGTTTCTCCTCTTCTTTAATGCTGCCACAGATACTTGCCCTGTCTTGATTCCCTGTCTCTCAAACTCATTTATAAACCAGGTGAATGTTTTACCCTGCCAAGAAACCCAATTCCTCCAGATGAATACAAGTTGTTTCTGTTACTTTATAACCACTGACTTAACTTTAGATACTACGGCTGCCAATAGGATGATTGTTCAATGCATATGTAAATGATAGTGTTCATGAGAAACATACAGTAGAGGACTAGGGGATAAAAACCAGCAAAATTCTTTAAAATCTCCCTTGAGCTTTAATATAAAACCAGCTCATTTTATGACTGAGGTCTGAAACTGTTATTTTTTTGGTCTGAAGTAGAGTTTCTTGGTGAGCATTGAAGCAAAGCAAGGTACTTGCTTCTTCCCAATGGCATTCCGGTCATTACAGTTCCCAACACTCCTCATGGACACTTTC
>JAVQJL010081611.1:0-17602 GCA_036024295.1 Nannoperca obscura | reverse complement strand
TTCACTCCCGTGCCTTTTTGGGTTTTGTCGGATTTGCTTTCTTTAATAAATCTTTTGTTACTCATGCTACCTGTCTGCTTTTGGGTCCTTTTCCTGTTGCCTCATGGCTCAGCTTGACAGCTATGAGATAAATGCTTTTGGCAGAATAAACAGCTAACACTCGATCATCAGATATGTGTTGTCACAGTTTAGCTTCGGATTAGATGGTAAATTCCACAGCACAGTCCTTGTGCTGTTCATAATCCACACGACTTTCCTCACTGGAGACTATAGTCTTGTCCCTAGCCTTTCTGGTGGGTTCAACTGTAGGTACAATTCTTAATGTTTGAGGGCAAGATTTACGCCTGAGTTATCATTAAATACAAAAAGATCATCACACGTTCATCTCATTCATATATTAAGTAGCAGAAAACCAGCATTCTATGAATACATTTTCTGCCACCAATTCTCGCTCATGTCTTGATGTTTTCCTGACCTTTAACACATGTATTTTTCTATGCCAGACGTGTCCAAACTACCCAGCATGGTAAGAAACATAAGGCTCCTTTCTGCCTGCTTACAATTAAACACAATCCACAGTATGTTTGTACTGAAATGTGATGTGAATATGCTGCACATTTTATACAAAAGTTTTCCCTCTTTTTTCTCTTGGAACACACAAGCATGCACTGTCAACTGCTCGAGGTTAGGACAAAAAACTTAGATAATCACATTTTCCGTTTTAGTAAAGGACTGTCATTGTTCTAGACAATCTGCATGTGCAAAGAAGACCAAACCTTTGATATTGTTGCCAAATAGTAGTAGTAGTCTCTTCCCTCTGTCCATTGACATACTTTCCCACCGGTATGCCAATGCTCTTGTACACCAGCTTTAAAACACACCTGTTTCCTCTTTAATATATAATTTTAGTATATTTTCTCCTTCCCTGTTCATCCTAGAATCCCATTTTTATACCAACTGGCTAAGATCACCTCGTCTGGTTTGTTTGCCTTTTCCCCTCATATTTTCTCTATGTAACATGTTAACCTCTTGTTAGACAATAGATGGCACCACATCCCCATTAATAGAAAATACTTCTACCATCCCAAGTGATCTGTAGACTCCGAAGCTGACTTCCAACTTTAAAACTCTCTGCAGGAGTATGCAGGACATTCACTGAGCAGGAGACTGATTCTAGTTTTAAATCACCCATTACTAATCTCCTTAACACCACATGCCAGGAGAATTTGCTGGTTTTGAGCTGCATCTTGGTTAATTGGTGAGCTACTATGATCCACATGGAGATATTGTGCTAAACATGACACCTTAACATTGATGCTTTATAAAAATGTTGGGTTAATTACACCACATAACTAAAGTCAAGTTGTTTGAAACAGTTATACACCAATACTAAGTACTGGCAGGAAAATCTCTATACTGTTGACATTTTAAAGAGTACTACTGATCACAATGTGATATTTTACAATGAGCATCCCAAATAAGAGCTAATTGAGCCTCAACATGTAGTTTTTAATTATGCCATTTAGTAATAACCCTTGTATGATTTATGCAAATATATTTTTTTGGACACCTACGTGTTAGATATTAGAATGATTGCTATTTAAGCAGTTTACTATACCATTAAAGAGAAATGATGCCTCTGCTACTATTGACAAAACCCATCAAACTGCCAGCTTTCATTTATCCATATTACCATGTGTAGATAATTGTGTTTACCTAGTTAGCTTATATACTGCCGATAGTAGATCTGAACAGTGAATTCACAGAATGAACAGATGAAAGTAAAGTTTAATCCTTTATTAATTGACGTGCATCAAACTTTTGGTCATGTTAAAGGTTAACACCTTTGTCATGTGTAACATTTTTATAATACGTCATGTATAGCATGTCATACACAGCACATGAACTTGAGGGAAATAAGGTTAAGAGCATGAAATCATGAAGCACTTTACTGCCCACCCCTGAGACGCAGGACAAGATGGAGGGTGGATTCTTTCTGGATGTTGTAGTCAGAGAGGGTGCGGCCATCTTCAAGCTGCTTTCCGGCAAAGATCAGCCTCTGCTGGTCTGGGGGAATGCCTTCCTTGTCCTGGATCTTGGCTTTGACATTTTCAATGGTATCGCTGGGCTCGACCTCCAGGGTGATGGTCTTGCCAGTGAGGGTTTTGACAAAGATCTGCATGTTTGCACCTGTGTAGAATTGGGAAATCAAATTAGGACTTATAATATATAATAAAATGAAAGTAAACAACTGACAGGAGTAACTGGGCTATATAAACCCTTTGATTATTTTATACAAGACAAAGCGCCAGCATTCAAGTTTCCTTTAAGTTTAGGTAAAAACAATACAAAAAGATATTTTGAGAATATTAATGTGAAGCTCTGAACTGTCGGCAGCTCAGCAGCCATTGCAGCCCGAGCGCCATTTTGAGATCATATTGACCTTCCTTTTGTTCAGCTGACGTTACCCGCTAATGGAGGATACTGGAAATGTTGAGTCACTGCTATAGCTAACATTAGCTTACCACTGCTGCGTTACAGCTTTATCAAAATCGACGACGAATTGACTGACGCCGAAACTAGTAAGCAACGTGTGTAAAGCAACAGAAAAATAAAGTAGCTAAACAACTTGGTTTTTCTTTAAGATTTCACGTAAATTTGAGGCACTGTTAACATTTGAGACAATTACGTTTTCTTAAGCTAAGCTATAAAACCATGGAACTGTTTACCACACAAGCAAATAATAACATCCACTGTATAAATAGCTCAAATAATAACGAAAACATAGCTTAAAACAAGTATGAAATTGCACTTACTATCAAGAAACGCAGTAAGTATTTATATTCTGTTTGCGCAAGGCTTCTTCTTTCGACGTTCTGAAGGAGAGCTATACTGCAGTAAAGAACGACACTGTATTATATACTGGAGTCTGCATACGTCATCTGTCAATATCCGTCCGCATTTGAAAGTAGTTCCCACTAATTCGACGCGCATTCTTTCAGTGCACAGTATTTCTTTTTACAGTATTATTTAATTTAATAACCACACCTTCAATTTAAAAACCACACGTAAATGATTAGTCAAAAATTTTATGCTTGAAAATTATACTTTGACATATCCTCCGCGGCGGAATAATATCTCTCTGTGGCTCCAGAATTTGCTAGAACAACCATAGCAACAAGATCCTTCCCCACGCTTCTGATTGGACTGCACACTTGTTTGTTTGACCAGCGATTGGTTGCTGTGTTACAGTAAGTAATGTTTGATGACTAAATTTCGTTTATGACTATGGGATTATAACACCGACCTATTCAAGAATTATATAAAACCTAAATAGACATCCTTGTGTAATACTACATTGCAGAACAGCCTGCTGCGTATAACACATACACGTGCCTTTTCCCATATTCCCTCTATCTGCATTAAAGAATATCATACCCATTGTTGTATAAGGAAGTCTAAATGACTATGTATTCATGTGACACGCAAGAGACACGTATGCAGACAGGAGTTCTGCTGATCTCCATCAAACTGTTAATAGTTGGAAACTTGCTTGTGAAACGTGCTACCAGCTGTTGTGACAGCAGGGTTTAGTATCTGAGGCCAAGTGGAAGATAACGCTGCTAACCGACCTCACCCACCTTAATTCATTCAATGGCAATCCTTATCCACGTCAGGCTTATTCAAGAATACATTCATAATTTATAGCTAACCCGAACACCACCTCAAAATATGTAAATTGATGATTTGAATTTTTTGATATTGGTTCTGGCAAGCACACAATATAGTCATGACCACAGGCTGTATGGTAATGAACTAAATACTGAAACAACTGATGCTGGACACCCGGAGACCATATTTGGTTGTCTTAAGGATATAGCCTACATTTTTTTAATCTAGGTGTCTTCTCTGAAAACATGTTCAAATGAAAGAGCAGTTGTTGTTGAGTGAAAGCTGTGGAGTGGCACAGCCTATATCTTAATTCTGCTTATCATCGTGATGCACACACTTTACAGAGAGCAGGTTGTCATGTCACCATTTATATGAGAAAAATGTGTAAAGCAGGAGTAACAAAAAATATCACAAGCATATCAAGTACAGTGTTAAGACAATCCTCACACTTTCCTAAAGCCTCTCCACATTTTGTTTCCTAACAGGACACAATAGGATTTTGTTATTTTGCTGGCTTAAGCCAGGCTTAAGGATAAAATGTAATGTCAGTTTCTAGATCTTCCTTGTTAATTATTGGAGTAATTTATCCTGAGGCATAATTCTAAGGTATTCATTGCACTGTCAAAGTCACGAGGCAGGGCTTGATCTTGTTCTCTTGAGCATAAGTCTAACTATGCCTGGCATGACGTCAACGCCCAGGTGATACTGGAAAATTCCCATAAGTTAAACACTGATTAAATATTGTGTGAAATAACAGACGTTTTACTTTATAATCAGTCAGGCGATGATTTTCATTTGGTGCAATGAGTTTTTGTGATACATCCCTGAAGTTAAGTGACCCAGCTGATTAAACAGTGGTCTCCCAAGTCGGCTATGGGAACTAACACAGGACCCCGACAAGATAATAATGTACAGAACTATTTTACTGGCTTCAAGTAGTGACCGGTGATCTGACTCCCCACATTTAGCTCCATCAGTATTACAGACAACTGTGCCACTGTAAGCTAAATTAAATCTGAGAAAAATCAAAGAGCAAAATCTCAGATGGGGGTCTGTAGCCCACTGGGATTCTATTTTTGGGGCATAGATATGATACAGCTCGAAGAGTCCTAATTTATGTATTTGGGTCACAACATTCCCTTACCCCACCCCTCCAGCACCCTGTCATATGACACCCAGCCCGTGATGCACCACGTCAGTGCTTTCCAGCACAGAGCTGGGCTTCTGGCTGAACTAGTTCAACCTCTGAGGAATGTGTTTGTGCAAGTCTGCTGTACTTTGCCCTGCCCCATAATTATGGACTGCCTCAAAATGTTCCAGGAAAAGCAATCTTTCAAGCAGGACGTAGGCCTAGCCTAGCAATGTGGAAGTTGATGCTATTATCGCATGAAACGAAAGTAGCTCGGGACAACAAGACGTTGGCTTTTCTTAGAGGTATCCACCTTTGAATTTAATTGACATATTCAATCATCAACAGCTATGTATGGGTCAAAGGCTGAACTAGCTGAGAGGCATTTCATGTAAATGTAGATCTTATCAGTGATGGACTTTGCTTAGGTCAATGTGTTTTCTTCAGCAGGGTGAATGGAACAGATTTGGGTGGGACATCCAGTTCCACGTCAACAGGTTTCACAACAAACACGTCACACCAGTTTCAACAATACTTCATGAAAGAGCTAGATTAATTCACCCCCTTTTTGTCTTGTTGACATCAAAGTGACTGACGTAAGGCTTACCATCCCAATACTCAAATATGAACCTGTATGTATCTATGTATTCGCCATGATGGTTTGTTGTTTCCTTTTTACCCACAGAATGGATCCTGTGAAACATACAGGCGGCTGCCACTGTGGCGCTGTAAGATTTGAAGTCTGGAGTTCCCCAGACCTCCATGTTTTCCAGTGCAAGTATGGATATTAAATTCAATGATATTGTCTGTTATTTTCTATAATAAATGTTTGTATTGCAAAGAAAACAAGACTATGATTTTAAATCTAAAATGAATTGGTAGTTCTTTGCCAAATTCATTCTGGTGCAGAAGCTACATTTTTAAGTTTGGGTAAGACAAAATGTATATTTAACCCAAAAATATTTTCATGTTAAAGAGTTTTGTTGCTTGTCCACTTCTTAGCAAATCAACATACACGGAGTTATGTCTGTCTCTCCAGCTGTAGCATTTGCACAAAGAAACAAAACCATCATTTCATTGTTCCGAAAAATCACTTCACACTCTTACAGGTAGTCAACTCAAGCAAAAGATTTGATGCAATTTCACTTAAAAATCATAGAGCATTTCAAGTGAATCATGTTTTCTTTCTTCCCAGGGCTCAGACAACCTGACCACATACACATTTAACACTCATGTTGCTAAACACACCTTCTGTAAAACCTGTGGAGTACAAAGTTTCTACTCTCCGTGCTCCAACCCTGATGGATATGGTAATGATATTACTGCTGACACAAGACAGTCACACCACTCTCCATGTGTTGTAAACTTATTTCATCATCCTTCTGCGTTTACTCCAAAATAACTCTGTTGTTTACTCCAAACAAACCAAGCCAGTCTGCGCTTAAATGCCCGATATTTGTTGTATTGTTCAGAAAACACAAATGTTATGTTCACGATGGGAGAGTCAATGTTGGATTACAGTGATATCAGGAAAGCACCCCTGAAACCTAATACTTAGCATTATTGAACCAGTAAAGCCAAGTTGTCTGTGAAATGTGCTGGAATCAATGAGCTCTCCTTTGCTGCTGTTCTCCCCAGGTGTTGCTCCACACTGTTTAGATCCAGGTACAGTTTGCAGTGTTACAGTGGAGACGTTTTGTGGAGAGAAGTGGGAAGAAAGCATGCAAGCTCACAGGAGCATCAGAGACATGTCTAAATCTGCAGCAGACACACAGCTGAGAGAAACAAAATAACAGTGATTTTGTGATTTTTTTTAATCAACATTATACCAAGAAATACTGTACAGTAATTTTAACAATCTTTGAAATTATAAGATGAAAAATAAAGTTCCTCAACCGATTCAAACCCTAGTGTTGTTTTTATAGTGTAAAACAATACATCTGTTTCTGTTATTTCAAAATTATTGTCAGCTTTATTCATTGAAAGTGCTTACGAAAAACTGCTCAGGCTACTTTATTCACTGTGAGCAAAACAGCTCATCAGACATCTGCTAAATTCAGCCCCACCACAGTATTCGAGTAGGACACCTAACAGAGTAACGATCAGTGCATCTGGACCTTGATGAGAATAACTTAATAGATCTTCAGGTTCTTTGGTCCTTGTGGGATCATTTGGAACGAATTCACAAACATGTACCGAGAGAAGGCGATGTAGAGGTAACGAAACCACAGGAGCTGAGTGCGATGACAAAACATGGCCTCCTGAAAAGAAAAGAGGGTTGTTGAAAAAGAGAGGTTATATAACATTTAACATGATATTGTGGCAATTACTATAAAGATCAGCATCACACACATTTGTAATCTTACTTGTGTGTTGATATTTCTCCTGAACACAAATATTTATTAATTTTTTAATTATTTATTATAAGCCAAGCTTCACAATATTCCATGTACCCCTGGTAACATCATCATTGCCGTATATACCCTTGTTACAATGTGCTCAACGTGTGTACCCTCTAATAGTGACACGTCTTGCCAACTGTCTTATTTAGAGGCTTACTTTGGCTTGCCTGTAGCCCCGTGAGCCGGTAATACAGCGGAGACATGAGGGCAGCAGCCAGCTGAGGGGAAGGTCCAGGAAGGACATGTACTTTCTGAGGAGGCCAACAGACACCAGGGAGAGCAAACAGCAGTCTAGGAGGACAGACAGAGACCCAGTTAGCTGTTAATATGTTAAATGCTCATTACAGCAGCACACGGCTAACTAGGCCATTGTCTCATATGCTTTTATTATGAGGCAACCTCATATCAGGAACATATAACAATGTAATACAATTTTTTATTTATTTATATATTTTTTTACACGTGGGTTATGTGTAGTCTTTGTGTTGTAGTTTGACAAAAAGAAAACAAGTGGTACTACTTTGTGGGAGATGAAGTACTTATGTGACATTAGTATTATCAGGAAGGAAATCATAGAAAAACTGGACAACCTACTACAAAAATATATTACAAAGCACAGATTGTCAACATGGTACAGAAACATTAAAGTATGATCAGGAGTTTGTGGGGCATGGCACAAGCTGTTTAAGCTGTTGGTAGTGAGCAGTGAGTCAGGCTGTACAGCTGCATGAAGAAGCTTATTACAATCATGTTGGGACTAATTCTCCCCCGCCCTTCCTAGAGGTTTCAGTAAGACCATTCAAACAGGTGGTGTAAATGCCTGGTAATAAATAAACCAGAGAGCATGGTAAATGACACACTGGCTGTTTTCAAGATTGCTCACTGCAAGCTAAAGAGGGCAAGGCAGACTGAAGTCAGTTTGTCCTAAAAAAGTGTGCCTGCTGCGGCCTCATGGCTGATGTCTTCCTGCCATTCACCAGCAAAGTGCGACTACTGAGATCTCATATATTATTAACTACATGGGCCTGCTGCTGATTTCTTATCATGCTGTCTACTCAAACATTAACGTGGGTGGGCTCTGTGGGCCTAAATGTTTACCAAACTAGCAAAGTAATGAGCTCTCGGCCTGTAGCAACATGTCGCCCCCTCTCTGTCCTACTTTTCCTTTCACATTCTGCTCAAGAAATTCCCCATGAGCATCAAGACCTTTCAGAAGAAACCAAAAGTAAAAAAGACAAATTGTTATACATTTTGATTTTTCCTGGACAGTTAAGAGTTAGAGGCTGATTTTAACATCGCCCAACAAAGCAGAGTTTGACACTATGAACATCTGCAATGAAACCATCATATGTAGTCTGAGGCCACACAGGTGGAAAAACAAGCATTTGTATGCAACTGGTGTTTCTGATATCCAGCTGGCCTCATGCTGCCACCAGCAGACCAAAATGTGTAGAGACACAAGACTCAGGCAACACTTTGAAACAGAAGAGGGCGCTGTACATTAACAAAATACTATGTTTTCAGCACTTTCCAGACTTCTCAATGTGGAAAATGCAGAATGGTGAGGTGGTGCCTCTAATGTGAGGAAGTCTGTCTGTGTCTTAATAAGCTTAATAATTAATACAACTTCTTTTACAGACAACCTTTCTGAGAGCGACCAGTGAATCCGACCCGGTCACAAATTTTGAAAATATAAACCTTGAACCTACCATTAGGTACTTGTCCAGTGTAAGCAAGATGGCTGCAAGTGGAGGGAGAAAAAACAATGTTATTTACTGAAAGTGTGAAGGACGCAAACATTGTTGTCAAAGAGATGAAATGCCTCACTGACAGGGTTTGTGTTGGCAACTTCTGCAAAATATAGCCACAGTGTGATGTTTCTACTTGCTAATATGTAACTAAGCTTAGAGTTTTGGTTACACTGATTACAACACAAATGAGTAAGAAGTCAATGACTGTAAGCTCATAGCAAAGCAAAGGCCACACAGCCAAGCTACTGCTAATTATCTACCATTATGTCAGTTCCAGGTCATGTTGTTTTGAGTACTGGAGGGTTTTTTTCAAGTCTTGGTGAGAGCAGGGACAAGATTTCCTCCAAACTTGTGTTTCCAAATGAAATAGCTTTTAACATAGACATAGACAAAAACAAAACCCAACAACAAACCATTGAGATTTAGAGCTATGTGAAACTAGTGCGCGTCCCGTCTGGGTTCCAGCCTAATGGGAATCATGAGATGTCATTTGGAGAACTCATATCCTATCAACAGATGAGGCCCACAGATTGACAGAGAGCCATGTAGGCTCAGTGAGGAAAAGAATCCACAGCAGACAATTAAGGCATCCGTGCAATATGGGGACAGCAGTGAACACTTCACAGTGGAAAACACAGTTTAAACCAACAGTCTGATGCAACTTGCTTGGTTGGCCTCTCCAAACCAGAGCTGCCCTCCCACCTCACCACTTCAGGGACAGGATTTACTGCAGCTCTCTGGGAGCAAAGCCGAGTGCCTCTGAGGACTCTGTTTGGATGACCTCTCAGCTATGTAACAGACCATTTCTGAAAAACATTGTGTGTGTGTGTGTGTGTGTGTGTGTGTGTGTGTCTTTGTGGGGAAACATTTGGAAAGATGGATGTTGATGCGATGTTCTGAATTTCCTGGACTGTGTTTTATGATTGTGGAGTGGGTGTTTTCTGTGTGTGAGCCACATAATATCCCCAAGGATGGCATGTTTAAGTTGAGGGACTTAAAAAATAAATCTGTTTTTCTGATGGCAAAGCCTTGAAGTTCAGTCAGTACCTGACAGCTTTATGGATGGCTACATGATTGGCATGTCCGCTCACTCCTCTTCCATCGAAGGTCAGCACCTGAAACAACAAAATATCCCACTGTGTGGCTGAAAAGCCAGAATCTGGTTATCTAAAAGTGAATTTAAATAAATGGAGGCAAAAACCGAGGCAGAGATTTTTTTTTGGTTAGTGGAAGGGTTTCTGTGCCTGACTGTGGAGCTGCTTGGCAGCCAACAACTGATATTTAAAAGCCTTTTTCTGTGTGCATGCCTGCACACCAGAGGAAGCAAGTGAAAAAAATCAGGTCAAAGGTAAAGAAAAAGTGCTTGACTGAAGACTTGGCATTTGTTATGCTGAGGCGTATTCTACCATGACTATGTCTTTGCAATCAAGCACAAATTTAAGCTTCCAACTACCACGTATTATAAGTAACTTGTGAACTTGCTGGCTTGTATGTGGAAAAAAGCAAGGTGATGGCATGGTGTCAGACCCAGGAAACAATATTATTCACTTTAAGAGCAGGAAAGTGTTTATGCTGCGTATATTCGTTAGAGAAGACGTGATTCACTAGCCTACATTAGGGTCTAGAGGCATTCTTTGCTGCTAAGCCTGACAGGATGGGAGGAGACGGTGTGTTTATTTGTCGTCTTTGATAACAAAAAGAGATCAGCAACTTCAGGATAGAAGAACCCAGCTGTGTGTAATCAGCTTCCCTAAAGAACTGTGGGACTTTTGCCATTGCTGCTGTACCTTCTGCTGGCAGAACGTTTCACTATTTTTGCCCTTGTTGAGATTGACAAGATGAAAATTCTTTGATTCTAAATTTGCCACATTCCCATCAGTTAATAATGCGGCACTGCGCTGGAGCAGGTAAGAATCTCTGTGTAAACACAGAAAATGAGTCCAAACTTTCTACTGCAGCAGAGGCCATTTCCATTGTCTGACATGCACAAAAAGAGACAGTGGCTGACAAGATTATTACACAGACCACAGTGAAACTGGGATAATGAGATAGAAAGCTGTGGTGTCAAAACATATGGTCAAAACAAAACAAAACAATACATGGATTATGTACACAGAATGGCAGGGAAACTGTTTGTCAACATCAAATAGGAAATGACAAAAAAGTCACTTCTTTGAAAGGCATGAATTAAGTAGAGAGCTGAACATACCATGTTGAAGGAGTGAGCTCTCATGTGCTTCACAATTACAGAAGAGACCAACGAGATGCTCCATTCTGCTCTGGGATCGTCTGGAAGTTTTCTGCAGGGCAAAAAAGGAAAGGGTCGCTGGTTATCAAGCCAGTTACAGTAATATTAAAAGAGTGTTTTACTGAGATACAGGACTGCATTGTGTCTGCATGGTAACCTCAATGTAACGGAGAGTCAAGAGCATTGTACACAACATAAACATGCTGGGTGTTTCTTAAGCTGTGCAGTCTTATTCCTTTTCGAACACCAGATTTCTGCTCAGTGCAGATTCGACGAGCATTTGCAAAAAGGCTGTTGTGGAATGCAAACACGAGGGAGTGCTGGGAAGTCTGGGGGTTAAGGGTCGGAAGGCCCTTAGCATCATATTCATCTGAAACTACAGCCTGGAGACAAAACGTAGCAAACATCAAACATCAAACTTGGCCAGCGCAAGTTCTCTGCCTACTAGACTCTGCCTACTTTTGGCAGAAATAATAACTTTCCTTTTTTTTCAGTTAACAGAATAAAAGCATCACTTTCTATGGTTGTTCAACGTTCCCCTTGCACTCAATAGAAACCAGCCACAAAAAACAAAGGGAGAGAAGTACTTAAAAACCTACTCAGACAAACTCAGATATGAGTTGGGCTACACAGTTCACATAAAAAACAAAGCATTCCAAGTAAGAGCAGATCCAGTTTGTACACCAGTTATTATTTTTCTTCTTTATGTTGATCAAAAAATACAACCAATAAAAGGAAACTGGCATGAATGCACCGGCAATTTGAAGTAAACTGTGGAGGTCTTGGTTTGACGAGATAAGCAGAAAGATCAATGACGTGATGTGTTGCTGTGCACTTGGGGTGGCGTGAGTGACACTGCATGTGTGCATGTGTGTATGTATAAGTGCATAAAGTGGGCGTAGGTGTGTGTGGGGGGGTGTCAGCAGTTGTTCCCCCTCTCCTTCTTTGCTGACATTGAGCCAGGAGAGTCAAGCTAGAGGAGGGAAGTGATGGATTAGGCCACAAATCTATTGGCTGCCAGTGATTTGAGGGTCAGGCTTTGGGGTAAGGGGTAAGGGGGGTGGGGGTCGGCGGTCACAGGGAGGAGGGGTGGAGGGTCGGGGGTTCAGAGATAGTTTAAAACTGTCTGTCATCAAGTGAATGCCCCACTGTGACACTTCACTGTGACATATCATGTGGGCTGTGTGTGTGTGTTTTTCTCTCAGCAGGACGGCGCTGTGAAATGGATATTTAAACCAATGTTTAGTGCTGCCTAAATGAATAAAACACAAGCCCAATGTCCTCATTTCTGTCTGTTTGTAGATTGAAACTAGAGAGTATTTTGTGAGAGTTTGGTCAAAGTGCATGAATATTAAATATCTAAACATCATACTGAGTGCACAGCTTGGCTGCACTCTAGCACTGTACTGTGTTTTTAATGCTGCATTTTTTCTCTCTCACTGTTGAATTTATTCTGTTTATATTTTAGACAGTTTGCCTTACAGCTTGACAACCGCAGCTAAGCACAAGCCTGTGGGGGGGTGGGTAGGGGGTGGGATGGGGTGAACAAAAGATATAAGACACCTGACCTTTCTCAAGCAGGATGCAGGCTGAGTGTCAGCTTCACCATGGCAACAGTGCAAAATGTCCTAAAGTAACCTCCACAGCTACTTTAGGACAACGCTGTAGCTTTGCATGCGGATGTCTAATTGCTTGCAGGCATCTGTATGCAGTTGTTGAACTTTGTCCCAGTAAGGGGATTCTGTGTGTGTATGTGAGAGAGAGAGAGGGGGAGAGAAAGAGAGAGAGAAAGTGTATGAGAGAGAGAGAGAGAGAGAGAGAGGGCTTGTTTAGTCTGGTCACATGGACCACAGGCCTGTGAAACTGCCAGACTTCTGTCCACACAGTCAGATTATGTGTCCTGCTGGGAACGACTGAGATGCCACTACAAACTGACAGTACGGCCACAATATCCCACTGTAATAAGGCAGTTACAACTGTAGTAACAACACCAATAGATATGCTGTTTTACAATGATTCAGATACATTTGTGGCTGCAGGTTTTGCCAGTGTTCACTCATGTTGAGGTAATAAACTGTCATGAAGACAACCATGCAAATAATTCTGTTAACCTTGGAAATAATGCTGTTGGTGTTGTTTTGAAAGTAAGTTGTGAAGAAAAAGAGCAATCTAGCGTGACAAAAGTACAGTTTGTCACCGGACTGCAGGACTCAGTCAACGAGAAAAGTAACTGTTTGTTGACTATGCAGAGGCCAGTGTGTGCTGGGGACAAATGTATCTAGGATAAAAGCACAGCCAGAGGTCAGTGGCAAGGTTGGAACATCTCACCACTATTTACTGCGCCCTGCCATGTGCTCATAAATCAGCTAGGGCTAATTACCATTGATCAATGTATATTTAAACCTTGATTTTTCTTTCCAAAAACTAGTGCTGAGCTCTTTGTTTACATGCATACAGAGAATTACACTAAGCCAATCAAAAACAAAAGCCTTCAGTTTAAATTTTCAGTTTGAAATCGACTCCTGAGTAGATTTATTTAACTAAAGTAAATCTGAAGTATGTTATCATGGGCCGAGTCAAACTGTTCAAGTTAGAAATAAATGAGGTGCGTGACAGAGAGTTGCTTCGGTTCAGTCTGGTGGACAACGTAATGAAGAAGTGGAAATGGTTGGATTGGTGCAGTGAGCAGATATAATCGAGTGTGGGGATCAGACAGAGGTCAAGCCAGTGCAAGTGGAGAGGCAGCAGAGCGTGCTCCGATCGAGCTTGATCACAAAGGCCCCAACATGCACTGGGGTCCCAGATACTGTCAACACAGCAGTCCTATTCAGTGAGCATTAAATGGAAAATCCTATTTTAAAACAGAATTCACGTGATATTCCTGAAAGGCTAAAGTTGTGAGTGAGCAAGTCTCACCTACATCTGTCATCATGAAAGTGGATCCAGTGCATCACTCCATCATTCCATGATGAATGAGATGACGGTACAGAGACACATACATTTCAACATTCAAACACACTGTGTGTATCCTTGAGCTCTAGAAAATGTGTTGAAGGCATTTCCTATCTCATAAAACATTTTACATCCAGCGTTGTTCACATCCATGTAAACTTGCTAGCAGCTAACCGCTACACAATGCCTTTGCTGGCACATTGCTGCGTTTCTTGGCTTGTTACTGCCACCTGTGGATCAGTGGAATAGTGTGAAACCATTTGCAGGAATCATTTGTGTCACCTGTTGGTGTGCTTCAAAAAAAATGATCAGCTGATTTACAGGTGTCTCTTTCACAATTTAAGTCTATGGGAAAAAAATTTCTGAGGCCAGTGTGCATCACGTGACGAACCCAGAAGTTGGGGCTTGATGTGTCCTCTCTAAACAAAACAGGGACCCACTCATCGAAAAACAGCTCCATAGCACTAAAGGTCAAACACTCGACAGGGAAGCTTTCATTTTTTTTATAACATACATAATTTGCACTGCAATTGGTCTCTAATGAATACACTGCCTGGGTAACATTCATTTGAACCAAGATAGGATTTGAAGTGTCATTAAGACCAAAATGAAGATGTTCTTTTTTTGCAGAAAAAAAAAGCAAACAAGCAACTGAAGCCCAAATTGTCTTACTTTCCAAGACACAGCACACTTCCTGGTTTGAGCTTGCATTACAAAGAAATAAACATTCTAGATGCAAACTTTCAACTTGAACCCACAAACTAGGTTCTTTTGATAGCGTCACATAAAAACCTCAGTTCTTGAGCCGTGGTGTTCATTTTCATAGCTACTGTGCTTGTTTTAGGCTTGACATTATATTTGATGACTTCACTGAAAGCCCCCTTAACACTAGAGATTGTTCTGGAGATCTATATTGCCACTGCTGTATACATGTATGAGCTACACTCAGCTCCAGTCATCATCGTATAAAGCCATAATCCATGTAAACTCTGCATGCGTTTGTAGGGAAACGAAACAGGAACATTGTTTCACAGCTGCAAAAGCAACAGAAGAAGACATGATATGCTTACTAAGTGGATCCACGTCCATCCATATTTTTCTCCGTATCCTCTGCAGTTTCCTCATTGACAAAAGCTCGGAAGGTTAATACGACCAAAGCAGTTGTGATTGGGGAAATGTAGGAATTAATAAGGTATACAATTGAACTTCACAGTTATTTTCCTTCAAAACACTATGGTGTACGAGCTATTTGAGAAATTCAATAGACGTGGAATCACTGGTCTGGAGCTCCAGGTTACACAACAATAATTAAAAGTCACAGTGCTACAATACATGGCATGGCATGGACAGGTGGTAAAAAAAAAGATCACTGAAGACTGAAATGGAACTGTATGTTTACGAAATCATTCACTTTGTGTTTAGTGGTCCTGTGAACTCCATTTCTGAGTAGATAGTGACTGGATGTTTCATTTTGGTGTTTTCGAGGATGTGTACATATGCTTATATTCTGACCATCTGATTCATATCAATGAGGATAAAAGGCAGTTCAACTGCACCATGAGATAGGTAGGTAGGAATTACTGTTGTACTAGACTGTATTGGTTTTATCTGGGTGTACCTAATAAACTGGCAACTGAGTTTAATTGCTCACGATTTAAGATGCATAGAGATTTTGTTTCTATTCAAATGTTTTGCGTTCTATTCAAGTTATAATCATGAAAACAAAATTCATTTTGGACACCTTTTTCTTTCTTTGTGCACAATAAAAATGATGTACATCTGCAGATACTTGGACAGATAATGACAGATAATGTAATGACCTACATTAGCAGGACTCAGAGCACTGCCAAAATGTATCCCACAGTCCTTGGCAGTTGGCTTCAGCAGAAATGGACAAGTAGGGGAGGAGGAGGAGGAGGAGACGGGGTGGAACAGAGGGAGAGAGAGAGAGAGACAGAGAGAGAGACAGAGAGAGAGAGAGAGAGAGAGAGAGAGAGAGAGAGAGAGAGAGAGAGAGAGAGAGAGCTTGGTTGTGAATGAGTAGCGTTCTCAAAGTGATGATTAGGTGTGTGTTTTGGGCAAACAACAGAATACACAGAAAGGGAAAACGGGCTACACTCCAGTTCAGCAGAAGTGCAGACAGCACTAGGATCAAAGTTCAGATATATTCTGTGTGCACAAGATGATAAAACAGCAAAGTCTGTGCGTGTGTGTTTGAAAACACACATCCACCAACAATGTTCTCTAGGGCAGACAACCTGGGCAGGATGCCAGCTTATTACTGCAAGTTCCAGGTTAGTGCCAGAGTTCATACAGCTCTCCTGGTGAGCCAACATGTAGAGACTCACATGTAGGCAGCTCGGAGGTTCTTAGAAATGCAAAACATTTTCAAGGGAAGCTGCAGGGTTGATCCACAGGGAGGGAAAAAAGCCCCCTTTTTAACATCACCTTTTACTATTACTTTCTCTGTAACTTGACCTTGCCAATAGCCAGAACCGGAAGACTGAAGGTCTTACAGCTGCATCAACAACAAAAACAAAACATAGTATAGGAGAAAACTGAACAAGTATGAAATGACAATGTTTAAACTTCAAAACCACACTGACAGAGTTGTTTCTATGCATCATTTATGGATTTCCATGGTGACAAAAATACAAATATTTTATTCAGTAAAGTGATGCATTTTCATTTGCTGTCAACAAGTCAGTAATACTCTATGGTGAATGAGAGCTAGTAATAAAAAGCCAGAATTGTTCTTTACGCCATCATGTTCCTGCAACAAAACTGGAAAGTGCAACTATTTTCTCACCACAAATTTTCCTACAGAGCTCCACAAGAAAAATGTTGGGGAACCACTGACAGAGAGGAGCTCCCTTCACTTCAAAACAGTTTAATTTAGAAGTGAAAACTTTACGTCCCAAAACACAATATTAACCAGCCCTTAGGGATCGTTGACATTGACTAATCCATTGTGACTGCTCAAACAGGTTGACAGACTGCTCAGGGCATACAAACACTAAGATCAACTTTTTTTGTACTAAATTGTTAAATAAGTAAGTAAATAACCAAAACTAATTTAATTATAATTTCAAAACTTTCTTCACTATACTTTTTAGAGATGGATATATAAATGTAGATATACACTGTAAGATAGATGGACAGGTAGATTGATGTCTACCAGTCAATTAATGAATTAGTCTACAAACACATAGACACATTGTTTGTATAAAGTATAGCATATTGTACGATATTATAATAGAATTGTATTTAGTTTGATAATGTACAAAGACAATCTGTTCTTAGATTTAATGCTCTTTTTGATTCTGCCATTGGCAGCGATGTACTTACTTACAGCACTTGTGATTCATCACCAGCCCTTACAAGTCTGATGAGACATCTTGTTGTTTTCAATCATGGTTCTATGCACTTTATGTAAAGCTCTTATTTG
>JAVQJL010081608.1:0-14101 GCA_036024295.1 Nannoperca obscura | reverse complement strand
GTTAGCTAGTTTAACTGCTTTATATACAGTTAGCTAGTTTAACTGCTTTATATACAGTTAGCTAGTTTAACTGCTTTATACACAGTTAGCTAGTTTAACTACTTTATATACAGTTAGCTAGTTTTAACTACTTTATATACAGTTAACTGGTTTGGCTTTGTTTAAAAAAAAGTTCTGCTATACAGATTTTTATGGCAGAACTTTGTTGATTGTTCTAATTATTTCTAAAATGTTTGCTTTTTGGGAAATACTGGATCATTTGAACAGTTCTTTAAATGAAACCAATCGGAAATGTTTAGAGGGGAAATGTCTCTTTGGTGCAACTAACAACTCCCAACTACCAGCTAGTGTCTTGTCCTGCAATAAATCCTCCTTTCATGAAGATTATAATGTTTATTTTTAGTTGTAACTGCAAGAGAGGTGTTTCTGTTTTTTAGCCTCTCTGCAACCTGTAGCATAACTTGAAGGGAGGATTTAATGCAGGACTGTCCATGCTGCATTAATAAAGTTTCCACTGAATGTAAAAGAAAAGATATAAATATGCCAGATGCTGACATCTTGTGCTGAATTAATGAACTGCCATGTGAAGTCATATTGTTTCTATGGCTACAGAAAAGTGATGAAAACCCTGTACCATGGTCTGGACAATTAACAGCTGGGTTAGTAATGGTCTGGGCAGAGCACACAAAGATCTATGCTATCTCTAATGTTTTTGTGTATTACAATGCCAACACGGTTTTGCATTTACTCCTGCAGTTTAATACCAACTCTTTTAAAAAGCATCTTTCATGTTCACTACACTCTCACATGATCCAATGTTTAGTAAATGTAACTAAACATGTTTCCTTCATTCTTTTTATTCTATTTTTGGTGTTTGTACTTCATGTTTTGATATGTTACATTACATTTACAATCAATAAATAAATCACTTAGAGAATCAGACTCACGTTCTTCCATAATCTTTTAATTTAAGAGTAATTAGATCCTGTGCATGTACCTTATTCACAGCCAGGTGCACACTCCCACACAGACACAAAGTACAGTTCCTCACAATTACAACATGTGCCGTCATCCGGCCTCCTTGATGGTTGTCATGGAGATGTCATTGATAAGGTGGGCAAAATAATTTTCCTTTCTGCAGGAAACTAAAGAAAGTCCTGTGAGGCGGTTTCACAATTGATAGGCCTCTGCTGAATCAGACCTGCTTTTTAAAGAAAAGACACATCAGACATGCCGTAACGCCGGGTTGCTATAGTGCTTCACCTCACGCGTTCATCTCTGTCAACCTTTCCTGTTCTCCCTCTCCGGACTCTCCAGAGCTGCTGCTGCTGCTGCTGCTGCTGTGGTGGATTAACCATTTCTTAGACCTGCCTGACAACAAGCTTGCATCACACACACATACACACACACACACACACACACACACACTCTCTCTCTCTCTCTCTCATCACATACTTTGTCTGAGGAGCGAACACAATCTGGATAACCTTGACTGCTGCAGCTCCGGCCACACACACACACACACACACACACACACATCAGCTCGGTCATAGAGGACATCAGTCGCAGCTCTGCAACAGGGGAAATAAATGTCTTCGAGAGAGGACTAATCCTGACTGAAGGTTGGTAAGTAGTGCAGATGCACAAGACGACGTTTATTATCAACAACTGGTCAACTTGGTTTTGTCTTCTCGTGACCTCTTGACAGAATCTGGTCGGTAAATCAGAAGAAACCTGAACGTGTGGATGATGTGAAGCTTTGTGGTGGCTGAAGAAATTATATTTAACCATGTTGCACGATGAAGTATTTAATCGTTTCTAACACATTTCATCTCTTTGAGAGTGTGTTACCATAAACACACACCGGCAACGAGCATATGCGCGCACACACACTCACACACACACACACACACACACACACACACACACACACGGTGCTGTTAGTGGGCTCTTATAGAGGATGAGTGTTGAGCTGAGCCTGTTCAGGTGAAATTGAGTTTTCTGTCCTCAATCTGTGAAACTGTTAGCAGTCTGCAGGCGGGGAGGGAAACAAAAAGCTGCATTATTTAATGTACAATGAAAGAATATTGTGAATTTGTGCAAAGTGCAGTTTGTATTAAGACACTGGGTTTGAAGGGAAATCAAGGAGGCACCACAGTATGAGGACAAAGTGCAAACTTTCAGTTTCAACTCTGAAGAAATAGAATTTTCTATTCATATAATATCCCAATTTTTGCGGCTTTTAATGCTGACGTTTTTCTTGGAGAAGCGTGTTTGGTGTCATTGTTTCTTTGTGCACAAACGAGCTGTAATAGAAAAGGTCTGGAGCTGAATGTAGGTTGCTTTGTTTCTCAACGTGACGACCAGACAAACGCCAAAAAATCAGAGGAGGCAAAATACAAGCAGTGTTGAAATGAGTGGTGGAAAGTGAGCACATACTTATGGATAATTCTGAGGTACTTGTACTTTGCTAGAATATTTCCATTTACTACTCGTACACTACATTTAAGAGGGGAACATTATAGTTTTTACTGTACTACATTCATCTGTCAGCTGTATTTAAGATTTTAAAACCTACACGAGTGAATAAAATATGATGCATTGTTATACAGTAAATTAAACCAGCCAACATGATTTAAAATAGCTTTAAACAGCTGTACCTCAACAAACTACAGCATTTAAATAATGTTAATGCAAACGTAGATTAAAACAAACAAAAAAACCCATTTTAAAGTACAGTTTTGAATGCAACACTTTTACTTGTAATGGACAAAAAGATCTGAATAGTTCTTCCACCACTGAAATCAGCTGTTCAGCGAGAGTGAGTGACTCTGTAGACACTCTGTAGGTGTCAATAAGAGTTTCAATGCTAATGTGAGCATGCTAACTTGCTCACAGTGACAATGTTAACATTCACCATCTTAGTTTAGCATGTTAGCATGTAAACGTGCTAAATAACACCACACAAAGAAGAGCAGAGGCTGGTTATAGATTCAGGGAAAGTTGGGGATCACCAAACTTTATGCAATTCATCCTCTTGGGAACATGAACGTGTGAACCAAACTTCAAGGCAATCCATCCATTAGTTTTCAGGGTATTTCAAAAGTCAACCTCATGGTGGCGCTAGAGGAAATGAGAATCACCAGAGTCACTGTCAAGTCAGACTCATGAAGCTCTGCAGTGAGATATAAACACGACAACAACATCAGAGCGTTGACAAAGATTCAGCCCTGTGGGAACAAGAAAAAAACGTTCAATGACTGCATGATGGACAGCAGTGATGGGAACATGAACGTGACGACCAAAACAAAAAAGGAGCAGCATGACTGAATGCATATCTCCTCCACCTCATCTGTCCAACATGGTGCAGGTGGTGTTTTGTCTTGGACGTGTTTGGCTGCCAGTGATGACATCACCGCTGACAGCAGCAGCAGGGTGAAGCAGAAGAAGACAGAAAACATGGCGTCCGATTAGCTCCATCTAAACATGGAGACAACCAGGAAGTGAAGATACCAAGACTCTGTCATCGAGGTTATCTACGGGAACCCTTGTTCAGAGTGTGGGGCGTGTGCCAGGCAGCGAGGGCCTAATTAAAGACACTGTTGTGTTGCATTATGGGAAGTGTAGTATCCAGTTTGTCCCAGGAAATCTCTCTTTTTTTGACCATTAGTTTGTTAATCTGTCTCTTACAAGTGCAATACTAAATCACTCACACACTGCAGCCCTTTAAATATGATTTAATAGTTCATTTTAACTTTTGCAATTATGATTGTTTATAATTAGGGCATTGTGTATAAAGGGTTCAAAATATAATTTAACATGATCAGAAAATCTTGTTTTTTAACACACGGATAACCTAACATATAGACATACAGTGAAGGATGCATTTAAACAAACATACAATATAATTTATTTCCTTTACAGATAATAATACAGTAAATCCTTGCCGTATTGCAAGGCTGTGACTCATATGGGGAAATGTTCTGCTGCTGTCTGAAGCATTGGTAGCTGCCACCTCATCTGGTCTAATTGAGAGAAGCAAGGACAAACAGTACAAAGGCTGATAGAAAGCGGCTGCCTCTGCTGGTGCTGCGGAGGACGAGCGCATGAAAAGGAACTGTTGAATGGGTCCTATATGCAAGAAAACAAAAGACAAGAACTCAACAAAGATAGACGTGACCAGAAGCTATGCATTAAAAAGACTTGTGAAGACTTTAAGTGCAGGATGGGGTTGAAACAGTGCAACAAAAAGCATGTATGTACAAAACAATACATAAAAACATACTGTGTAATAAATAAACAGGAAATAGAGAAAAACACTGTTAAAAGGGATCATGGATCTGCTTCCTGGGTGGAGTGAGGTCCGGATTTCGTGGCCCTTCCCCGGTAAAAGAGGGCGTGGGGAAGCTTTGGTTGCACCCAGACCCATAGGAGGAGGCTTGATATGGATCCATACTCATGATGAAATATGGAAGCCCAAAACTAACACTAATGTTTTGATCATTAGATGTCAAGCTGTGCTGTTTATCTGGTTCCACTACCGTCACAAATAGCCAATATTTAACAACCCTTCTGGTGTCAGAATCAGTTTTTCCATGCATGAACGTCTTTACGTCCTTTGACTTTTCTTACACACACACACACACACACACACACACACACACACACACAAATAAATAGTTTCATAGTTGTGATGTGTAAAAGAGTGTAAATAAGTGTGTGAGTGTAAGAGTGCAGGTGGTCACCCTCTCAATCACTTGTGTTTCGTTTAGTTGGACCCACAACACCCAGAAGGCTTCCAGCATCCCAGAACCAACATCCTCTTTAGCCACACCCTCGTTACTTGCTGCAACGCGTGATTCCTTGCCAGCCATCAAAGCCCCCTTTCTAACAAATGACAGGCACATAGAAAACATCAAAGACATGACTTTGGTAAAGCAATCTAACTAATACAGCTAGCCCTGCTAGGCTAACTAGCATGGAAAGCTTACTATGTCACCAAACAAGCATCCTCAGCTAGCAACAAAAGATACATGTTGGTAACATACTGCAGCTACCAATTTTTAATCAAAAGTTGATTTGGGGCTTGTCTTTGAAAAGAACTTGTGTGCAAATACATAATTATCTAAAAGTGTTTTGTTATTTTCAACAGGAACCTGTCCTACTACCTCTCTGAAACCACCAGTTGGGACCAAGAGGGATGGAGGGAGAAGGCTGTAACCCTGGGGTGGCTCTGGATTCAGGGAACCCCTTGCTGAGAGCAGTCTTCCTCCGTCGCTTGCGACTCACCCGGCTGCTCCTCGAGGGAGGTGCTTACATCAACGAGAGCGACAGCCAAGGCCAGACGCCCCTGATGGTGGCCTGCAGGACCCAGCATATGGACGCCCAGAGCGCCAGCCGGGTCAAGCTGGTCCAGTTTCTTCTGGAGAAAGGAGCAGATCCCAACATCCAGGACAAGGACGGTCGCTCTGCCCTGATGCACGCCTGCCAGGAGCAGGCCGGCCCCGAGGTGGTGTCTCAGCTTCTGGCCAGTGGAGCGGATATTAGCCTGGAGGATCAGTCGGGGACATCAGCGTTGGTCTACGCAGTCATAGCTGGAGACTGGAGTGTCCTGAAGCTGCTGCTTGACACATGCAAGGCCAAAGGGAAGGAGGTGATCATTATAACAACCGACAAATTCCCATGTGGGAAACTGCAAGCCAAGCAGTACCTCAGCATGCCTCCCCTTGGTCCTCTTGATCAGATGGACAAAATGACATCAGCAGCTCCTGCATCTCCCTCTGAAATTCAGCTCATCACCTCCCCACAGTGCACCTCTTCATCCTTATGTCCGCCAAAGCCCGTCTTCTCCTTTAAAGAACCCCAGTCCAGTGGTGTGAGTTCCCATCCATGTTCTCCATCGCGGTTTCAAAGGCTCGGCCAGGCGGCGCCGTACGGACTGCAGCAGCCCCTCCTGAGGTTGAACTCCGAGCCCTGGCTAAAGATCCCGGCGTCTCTGCTCACACAGCAGCCTTTTGCCGCCTCGTCTTCAGAAAATGACAAAGACCTCAACCAAACTGAGGACCTCTCTCTCAGGATTCCCAAACTGGACAGAGACAACAGCAGAAATTCAGCAAATGACACCTTCAGATGGTATGAAGGGAGGTTGGCAAGGGACAAAGGAGACGGAAAGAATGAATGTGCCAAACGCTTCGAACAAAAGGAATCTTTACCCGGTCTCCTATCATCCCACTCTGCCTCCCACCCCAACCTCCATTCTGTAAACCTTGGAACCGATTCAATCACCTCCTCCTCCTCCCTTTCTGGTTGCAAAAACCCCGGCATGGCCTCGTCAAGCCTTCATAGCATAATCCAGAGACGCAAGCTGGGGCCGGACATCTACAGCTCTGACCCTCAGCTAGCTGTAAACATCCAAAATCTCCCTGAGGAGTCCCAGCAGACAGCAAGAGACCCGAGCGATGGCAAGAGACTGGCCCCCTTACGCTGCTCCAGCACTCTGGGCTCCAGGGAGTCACTGCTGACCTCTGGCCCCAGCAGGAGAGTGCTGTCTGGGTACGAGCGCAGAGGGTCTGCAGCCTTCTTGTTGGACCACAGCTCCCAGGCTAGGCCCAGATCTCTGCCACCCCTGACCCTCAGCTCCACCAACACCCCCATCCTTAATGTTTATAACCTCAGCTCCAGTGCTGGAAGCGGATTCAGTGAGAAAGTGAGTGAGTCTGGCCTAAAGAGTTTCCTTCCCTCTGCTCCTCCTGGACACCCCAAAGAGCTGACCAGGAGGATGCTGCTGAGGAGGCACTCGATGCAGACCGAACAGTTCAAAACCACAGCTTGAAATTCAGCCAGGAGGGCAGAGAAGCTCATCAGTGTGTTTCAATGTGAAACGTTTTGTCATGTGACGTACTATCTGTGTAGTGAAACTCAAAGAGGGAAACCAAAGAGGCTTTACAAGAAAAACGAAACATCCTTATCCATGTAAAATACAAACAGCGGGTACCTTCCTCTGCTTCAGTGTTGTCACTGCGCATGTATGCTTCTTTAAATCTGCATCAAGACCTTTTTTTGGCCACTTGGGGGCAGCAGAGCAACCTGAAAACACAACATCCGACATATTGTCATCTTATTAAGCTGTTGTAGCTAACAGGTAACTGGTTTACACATCCACCAGATCTGGAGCAACGTTAGCATTAATGTCAAGTCGTGCTCCTGGTCACTTGACACTTAAATCCAATATTTACTCTCCTTTTAGCTCAGCTAGCTGCTAAATGCTCCACTGTGTTCACCAGTGAGTGTCGAACTGTGTCTTCTTTCAGTTTTATGCTGGGCAGGTACTGTGTGGTAGGTTTATCAGAGCTTTTTAAAATGGAAAACAGGGTTGATGAGAGGAATTTAAGCTAAAAATCTGTGCAGATTTAAAGGGAACATAGTTGACAGTATGGTTGATTATTCTCTGTGGATAAAATGACACCTTTAACATCTCCTCTAGACAATTGATCCATTGATCCAATTGATCCAAAATATGAATTAGTGCAGCTTTAAAGTCACTACAGAATCTGAATATTCCTAACTTTGGCACCCTCCAGTGGTACTACTAAAAAAGGTTTTAGCACACGCTTTGTCTTGCACATTCAGAGTGATATTAAAGATGCTATAAACACTTTAAATCAAGCTTTAAATCAAGAAGGGCTGAGTGTTTTCACGCTCGCCATTTGCAGAAGGAGTCCCAAATGTAAGTCTGTGAAAAGCCACAACGCTCACTGTGTAAGAACAGCAAGAAAATTGCTTAATAAATGAATTTATTATAATAAAAGGTGTCACAGATCATTGTTAAAAGTACATCACTATGCATTTAACATGCATAATCATTTGAAAGTGTCCGTCTATAAAGAAACACACCACAACACACGTGTGAACTTACTTCCACACTGCTAAAAGCTCCAGAAACATCAGTTTCCCACATATTTACATGTTTATATATTGCTGATAAAAATGAGAATTAAAAAGGCTAAGTAAAAAAACAGCATCACATGTTGAGTTATTGTAAAAAGAGCTATTAAAATTGAACTGGGATCATTATGAATCAAGTTGTATTCACTTTACAATCTAGTGACGCAACTCCTCTACTAGACCATTTGGGATCCCAAAATAAATACACACAGCAGTTTATATTGGAGGAGATATAAACATAATACAAAACAGTGCCAAGTTACAAGACAGAATATTAGTTTCCGGTGCCTCCAAAGTGCACACAACCTTTGCAACCAGCCACCAGCTCAGACCGACTGTGTGTAGCTCCGTCCTCTACAGTGTGCGGCCGTCAGAAAAGCCTCAGATTTTGTCCTTTGTGCCGCGTCTGGGACGGGCGTACAATCCTCACCGAGCCGTTCAGGCCTTGCGGTCGTAATCGCTGACCCTCCTCTTGATGTGGTTCAGTTTGGACTTGAGATATTTACACCTGCGCTTCTTCATCTGATAGTCTGGACTCTGTAGCGACGATGGGAGCAAAAAGTATAAAGACATAGCGAGTTATAAGATCTGTAAGTTATAAAATCAAAACGGTACATCAATAACGATGCCACATACCTTTTTCATGTTCTTTATCCTGTTGTACTCATCCAAAGCATCCTGTTAGAGAGCACAACAATTATTTATCAGACATACATTTCAAAACAGTCGCCAAAATCTCACATTTAATAATATCTTCATGGAAACACGTGCTTTATTTTATCTCTATATCACATCATCTCTCTTAAACATTCACTTATTGACCACTTGGGGGCAGCAGAAACAAGCTGTAAACACCTTGTAAAGTTGATTTGGCTATAACTTGTTAGCGAACGGTGGCTTATTTACGCTCCCAGCAGACACGGAGCAACGGTAACTCAGGATTCACACTCTTAGCTCTGTTTTTGGTCTCCACCAACTCCTCTTTAGCTGCTAAATGCTGCACTATGGTCACCAGCTAACTGCTAACTGTGTGTCTGCTGAGCAGATAGACGCAGTTAGCAAACCGAGACCAAAACATTACATTTGTGGGCCATAAAAAAAACAAACCGATGAGTTAAAAGATGCTAAAATTGCAAAAGACGGTGATAATTCTCACAAATATTGATTATAGCAGTTTTAATGCTATGAACTTTAAAAGAAAACTCCATTTCTGGCGTTAATTTACTCCAGAAACTCCACTTATCCTTAAACATGCCTCAAACTGAATTGACAGAAACAGGAATATTAGTGTTTAGTGGTTCTAGTCATGTGAAGGAACATGAATCAGTGAATAAATAAGCATTAAGCAGTTTCCCTGCGAGCTCTCACCAGGTACTGTGGGCTGCCCTCCTGCAGATCGTCCAGCTCTGCGTCTGCCTCCGACAGACTCTTGTTGATGGCGTCCAGCTCCGCCTGCAGGCCCTTGTACTCCTGGTGCTCGCGGTCAAATTCACGCTTGTAGTCGTTGCGCTCCTGCTCATTCGCGATGGGAGGAAATTCACTGAAGGAGAACAGAAGAGGACAGATATTCAAAGTTAGCCCGAGTTACTTTGTAGATTAAACATCTTGCAAAGTCCTCAAATATCTACATCTTAACAAGAGATTTATAACCTAAGTCTTATTTTTACATAACAAGTGAAAAAAATCACTCAATTCAACCCGTTTTAAAAAAGGAAGTTAACTAGTTTTATGGATTTTCCAGAATAAAAGTCCCTTATTTTTGTCGTCTTCTTCGTATTTTCATTTCTAAGTATATCAGTTGTTTCCTGCTAGACTTAATTGGATTAACTAATTAATATTTTCTTGCATCATCACATAAAATAGTGTAAATCAGCTGTTCCCTGATCAGCCAACATGTTAATACAGGTGATAAATGTATTAAAACCAGCAGCTGAGACGCGGCTCTTTGGTTTCTTCCTACCTGTCGAAGTTATCGTCGTCCAGCTCGTCTCCGGAGGAGTTGTAGTCCGTCTCGTAGTCCTGTCCGTCGGCTCGACGCGGCCGGCCTGCACGCCTCTTTTTGGGCCTCCCGGCTGAGCTGGCGACCTCCGAGAGAGCCGAGCTCTGCAAAGGCAGGTTCTCCTCCACCGACGGCCTGCAGGACGAGGAACCGTAACCTGCTTTTTAATATTAATAATATACAACAGACGACATGATTCATTCCTTTGCAACTAATGACAGAAACACTGTCTGTGTTGTGTTTACAGACTCTTCTCCTGGTTCACGTTTGTGCACAAGAACAAGTTCCAGCAGGTTTTTCTGACAGCAGCAACCTGAAGAACCTAAACTCCATTAAACACCAGTTCAACGCAGCAGGTCCTGCTCGCTAATATTGTTAAAAAGACTAAATGTTTATACTTTGAGACTCAACAGGTAATGATCCAATGTGACGTGCACCAATAGATTCAACGGTCAGTTATGGAAAGCACGTCCAATTAGACTTAAAGCGACTAGAATCGATGTTTTTACGGAG
The DNA here is from genome assembly GCA_036024295.1 of Nannoperca obscura. NCBI lineage: Eukaryota > Metazoa > Chordata > Actinopteri > Centrarchiformes > Percichthyidae > Nannoperca > Nannoperca obscura. The sequence goes on along the minus strand of JAVQJL010081608.1, from coordinate 3,645 downwards.
CTTTCTTGTGACTTTCAGCTCATCGTTTCTTCACGGCTGCAACTTTAGAGTCGTTTTCAGAGAAAAAGCTGTAAAACTAAAACCTGCTCAGCAGCAAACAGCAGACAGAAACAGTTACAGACGAGCTGGAGAACATGCTGCAGCGTTTAGCAGCTAAAGAGACTGATATTTCTCTCAGGAGGTGGTGGAGACCAAACACAGAGCTAAAAGTGTTGCTCTGTACCTGCTGGTTAGTTAATAGTTCACCATATAAACAGAAAAAAGGTGATTACTGTGTATGTCAGTGTTGTGTCCACTGCTTGTTTTTACTGACCAGATCAGGTTTAAATTTAGTCCAGCTGTGAGTAACTCTTCCAATGTTGCCTTCAGGGACAATAGCGCTCATCAAGAGCACACTCGGATATTCAAAGATGCCGCTGTTTAAACCAAATTTGTTAAATTGTTTGTGAACCTGCTGCAAACACAAACCCCAGACATGTAACTATGACATAACCCTAACCCTACAGCTGCACATCACCTTCCCCCATCTGTCTACAGTCAAATGAAGCTACAGAAACCATCAAAATGTCTATGAAGTATTGAACTGGGACACCGTGTAGTGTAACTCCCTCTCTGCTGCCGTCTGCAGTGCACTGACACACTCACTGGGGGGTGTAGCTGTAGGGGGGTTTGTCGTAGTTGGTGCTTTCGTCGTCCAGGTGGCTCCTGGAGCCCATCAGCTTCTCGGGGTAGTCCGACATCGGCAGCGCTCCAGGGACAGAGGACACGTTGTTCACCTTCAGGAACAAACACATGAGCAACATATAACACAGAAAATACACGTCTTTATTATATAACATGTATTAGAGCTGCAACAATTAAACAATTACCTGATAGAAACTCTAAAATGTGCTAATTCCATCTGATAAATGGGAAGATTTGTAACCTGAATATCTTTTGGATTAAAGAATTTGGCAACTTAGAAAATAGAGAAAAAGGTCTGTTTTTATGACATTTTATTGACAAAAACGATTAGAAATAATCACCAGCTGCAGCCCTGAGACGTACGATTTCTAATATTTGTTGTATCACGAGAGAGAAACGATCAAATTCTCCCAAAAACTGACGTCTGACGGGAGTCTCCCTTCAGCTTCTGCAAACTCTGGCATGACACGCATGCACGGACTTGTCCTCTGAAAATACGTGACATGAGTGAGCTACACCCTGCTGAGCGGAGCTGCACCTCCTCCAACAACAACGTGTACATGTGTGTGCTGCAGGTCGACGGCGGCGCTCTGCCTCAGCACTTTCACACGGGTTCCCAGTGTCATGTTGCTCTGCTGGTGTTGTGTGTCTGCTAACTAGTGGACGGTACTAGGACCGGTCCGACCCGTTGTTCCTCTTCAACTCTGTGTCTCAATAAACACGACTGATCTCGACTTTGTTGCGCAACACTTCAGCTTCAGAACGTCCCGACAGAAACACGTCCAGGAGTTGTCACCTGTCGACGCGCCACACCTTGAAACCAAGCATACTGCTCCACACCTCCCCCACTCCCCCGCCGGTGAACAGGTGAGCGCCACCAAACAGGTTGAACCACCTCATAAACAGGAAGTCACTTTTTACTGTGACAAAGGTTTCAGGATCTGCCAAGAGAGCTTGTTTTTTCCAGTTTGAAATGAACATATGATCAATAGTTAACTGTTCAGGGCTGAAACTAATGATCGATTCATCACTTTGTCAATAAAATGTCTTGTTTTTGAGGCCAAAACGCTCATGTAGGACAAAGAAAAGTGTCAAATCTTCACGTTTAGGAGCTAAAAAAAGCAAATGTTTGGCACAACGATAATTCAATTACGAGACTTGCAGATTAAGTTCCTGTCGATCGACTGATCGAGACGTAGCAGCTCAATAAACGTTTAAGTGACAAAGACAAAGAGTTGCTGCTTTTCGGTTTTGGTTCATTGTAAACGGAATATTTTGGGGGTTTGAACTGAATAAAAGAAGCAATAGGAAGACATTATCTTGGGTTTTAGGTTATTATAGATTGTTATAGATTATTAATTGATAAAGAAAAGAACAAATGGATCCATAATGAAAATAAGTTAAATGCTTCTCAGTCCAACAGAGAAAAGCAGCCTGTTTTTGTATTTTTGCTTGAAAAATGATAATAAAAGACATTTTTTCTGTGGCTCCACCAAGTTTCAGGTGTCACTCACCCACGCCTCGACATCCGGCGGCGGCTCCATCTCGTCGATGACCTTCACCTTCTTCCACAGGATGTTGCTCTTGCCGTAGTTTATGATCGCCTTGCGGGTCTTCAGCGCGAAGACGAGCATGACGATGAGAGAGACGGCGACCAGGAAGCCAAACACTGCAGCGATGGCCTTAAAGGGAGACACGAAAACCCCCAAAACACCTGAGTTACAACGACAACAAATCCTCCTGCACAGGTTAAAAACACACCAGGAAGTAACACCTGTGTGTGTGTGTGTGTGTGTGTGTGTGTGTTCACCTCTTGTGGCTCCAAGACACAGTAGTGGTAAAGGTATTGATTGACGAATATCGCCTGACTCTGTGGTTGTTGGTATTGGGCGCACAGGCCGGCGATCTGGCTGCCGAAGGACGACCCGTAGGCCTGGGCCATGGGGTTCACCGCCACTATATACACGATGGAGGCTATTAGCATTAGCGCTGCTAGGATGGCGCAGATGATCAGAATCGCCAGGTAGAACCTCCTGCTCTCCGACAGGGACTGGTGAGACACGATGATGATGAAGATGGTCAGGGTCGCGATGAAGGTCATGGCTGCCATGGCAATGATAAACCCTTTGCTTTGGCGGGGATCATTGTAGATCCCTCCCGTTCCACCGTAGCCATAGTAGCTTCCACCTCCGTACCCGCCCATGCCGTACCCGCCGCTGTACCCGCCGCTGTACCCTCCTCCGTACCCGCCGCCATTACCACCTCCGTAGGATCCCCCAACCCCGTAGCCAGCCAGGGCTCCATTGGAGTCCCACGCCAGCGTGGAGGCAACACACGCAAAGATGGCCACGCACATCACAAGGGCGAGGACGCACATGATTTTGAGGATGCCCGGCGGAGACGACCAGCGGTAGAAATGCTGGAACTCGTCATCTGGGTAGTACGAATAAGCCGGCTGAGGATGGACTTCACTGTGAAGACAGAAAACATACATCGTAACTAACAGAGCTTCATCGTAAAAAATTATATGGATGGATTTGAACAGCACAGAATTTATAGCATTGAAATATATTTTTTGTGTCCATTAATAAAATATATAGCTGGTTGTTTTTGGAATTAAAAAGTTTAAGTAAAGAAAAAATGAAACCACAAAAATTTCATCTGTGTTTTTCAACGTAAAATATTAGTATTCAGTGTCATTTCATTTTATAACATGAAGTATTACAGTATATTATAGTATAACATTTAAATTAAAAAAAAAACTCAAATGATTTTGGCCCTTCTTAGCTTCCATACAGAGGATGTTTATACATATACAGTCATTACATTACATCCAGCAGAGGCTTTTATCCAGAGCCACTTCCAGATCAGAGCTTTACATAAAGTGCATAGAACCATGATGGAAACAACAAGACGTCTCATCAAACTTGTAAGAGATGAATCACAAGTGCTGTGAGTAAG
>JAVQJL010081605.1:0-16707 GCA_036024295.1 Nannoperca obscura | reverse complement strand
CCCCCCCCCCCCCCCCCCCCCCCCCCCCCCCCCCCCCCCCCCCCCCCGTGTGTGTGAGTGAGTGAGTGGGGTAACACCAGTTAACATTGACCCCAATGTGTGCTCTCAACTTTCAACTTCTTTTGGTTAAATTAGCTAAATCCTAATCTGATGGGATACTTATGATTCATAATGGGTCAAAAGTTTTTTTTTAATAAACTCCTCTTTCTTCTATTATATATTTCAGTCCAAAACGTTGTGCAGTAACCTCATGTTTTCAATTGTTTTATGACTCTTAAGAGCTATTATTCTCTCCATTATGACCTTTAAATGATCCGCTCAAAGTTCTACTGCCAAGGCAACTATTGTGCGCTCCATTTCCCTTGGCAGACCTTATCCAAAATTCATTCCTTGAACAATAATTCTTGGGGAAATATTAAAAGCTGTTTAAAAGAAAAGGTATCAGATTGCCTTGGCCTACACTTGAGGTCATTTCGGCTCATTAAAATGGAGTGCAAATTTAGTAAGAAGGCCGCTCTGCATGCACTGTAAGCGAGTCAGCTTTAGCGTTTCATGCCGAGCTGGGCAGGTACCAAACTGTCACCCCAGTGCTCAGTGAGAGGTAAACTGTCGCCTTCTTACTATTAAAAGAACTCCCCTGAGAAAGAAAGAGCGAGGGAAGGAGAGTAGAGTGTACAAACTCATCTCCAGACAAACACAAACAAACAGAGCTCCCACGCAGACGGGGGACTTGAACCGGCTGCTTTTCCCCCCACTAACACAAGACTCAAGGTCAAGGTTTTTTTTAACAGCACATTAATAATACAGGGCCCAACAATTAGCACCACACATAAAAAAAGCCTTGTTTATTAGACAGCTTGGACACGTTTGCATTATTCAACAAGGCTATTTGCTTGCATTTAAAGCAGATCAGGTGTAATATTTTATTATTTTCTAGCAAGACCATAATAATGTTTACTTATGCACCGCATTGAGTAAATTAAGAACACTAAGACAAGCCCCTTAACACACATAGACACACAGCTGAGGCTATCTTTGGCTGCACATTGTACTGTATGTTCTTGGCAAGCAGGCTGATGAAAGGTAACAGCAGGAGAAGAACTCATTATAGATTGTGATTCAAATATAAAAAGGTAGCTGGGACCTTTTCTTTCTAAGAATAACTTCATCTGCTCCCCTTTTGAAACAGTACTTACAAATCTGCTTGTCACGTATGACAGCTCACATGACCTTATGTGATACAGGTTCTCTGGATCTCACAGTGATGCAGTTGAATTTGGAAACAGTTTGACAGGGACGAGGGACTTTTATGATAAGACTATACATACTGACATACTGATAACAACATTTGAGGGAATCTCTGCTGGATCTTAGTTTTTTCACTTTCATTCATACAGAAAGAAAATCGCTGGACAACCAGACCGGACACTTTCACATAATTGCACGCACACAGACACATGCAAACACCCATGCAAATACACTTAAATACAATGCCCCCCCCACACACACACACACACATACACACACACACACATACACATACACAGAGAGATAGAGAAAGAGAGAGAAACTGAAAGTGAGCTTAGCTGCAGAGCAGGGCCCCTAGAGCTGGTCTGCTGATTAATGAGGGGAGGAAGGCGAGAAGAGGAGGATGAAACAGAAGTGTTAATGGAGCTATGATAGATTCCTCTAGGCCTGGTGTTTTATAGGTGAGTCTCCAGTGTATCTGCACAATGAAGCACTACAGTACCACGGAGATTTGTAAAGCCTGAGCCCTGCGTGGGAGGTGAAAGATGTGGATCTGATGGATTTGAATATGGAGCAAAATACATTCACCTTTCAAAATCACAGCGCAAACATTATTAAGGGAATTAATTCAACGGCGAGTGAACATTATGAGAATACTGTAGTAGTTTTGTTCAGCCACAAGACAGAGAATCAACGTCAAAATATAATTCATTTCACTGACTTTACTGAAGCACAAAGATTCTCTTGTAAAACATCACTGAGAGACATCCTGGGCTAGTCAACTTTGTGACAACAGTGACAGTGATTTTACAGGAACATCCTCGTGAACATTTGTTCACGACTGTCACATCGTGGAAATGTAATATTGAACAGTCAACAGTCTGTCCTCAGTTCATTGTCAGCAAAGCATGTGGAGGAAAATCTCTCAGTGACTTCACATCACAGAGTGTTGAAATAGTCTTAAACAGACACGAAATAACTACTCACTGATGTGAAAGATAGTGGCAATACTAAGCTAAAGTGAATTCATTTAAAAAGTTTATTTTGGATAAAATAGATAATTTATATATGATGAATAATGGTGTTTCATCTTGAACCAGCCCACTGTTGCACTTTCATTTAAATACCACATTAATTAAACAGAAATGAACCTGCAAAACAATAAAACAGGAAACTGGTGTATTTTGTTCTATATAATTAGTTTAATATAATTTATATTAATATATATATATAATATTTATATAATACATAAAAATAATTTGTCACCTTCTAAGTTGAGCAGCGAACGTGTTGTATGCAGTTGCCTATTACACATTCTGCAGATACAGAGCAACATTAACATTTATTTGGAGTCGTGTTTCTTGCCACCTGGTAAATGAAAGGCCAATCCCATCTCTCCTTGTAGCTCTGTGTTGGTCTCCACCAAATATCTGGCTCGAGCTGGTAAAAGCTCAATGTACAAGAGCTAGTTGCTAAAGGTGTCTGTCGTTTGTGAAATGATGCAGGGAGAGGAAACCAAAGCAGTAAAATAAAACAAAACAAAACAAAGAGCTGAAAGTTGCTATAAAATGATCAATTTTTTATCCATTATTATCTATTCATTGTTTATTTCAGCTTTAAAGGAACAAAAATTTAAATGTGGTTAGTTATGGTGTTGAATCTGGATCTAGTCTGTTGTCAGGGTCTGCAGGGATTGGAAAGATTAAATAGCCATGAAGAGAGTCCTCTTCTACTGAGCTGTGACTTCTCCCCCCAATAGGATTAGAGAACTTTGCACTTTACAAAGCAGCTCATCAGAAAACATTGGGAGCACAAAGCTGTTATGGACAGTGCCAGCTTGGCGTAACGTATTTGTGGACGGATTTCAGGCGGCGAGACAAAATCAAGACAGAAGAGACGGAAGGAGAAGAGGAAACAGTGGCTGGGATTGCAAGTCGATTCGGAGATTTTCTTATGAGCATGACACTGAGTGAGGGCAAGAAAAGAGACTGTTGATACAATGGGGCAATATTAACCACCAGACTTTTTATGGTGCATTACTTAATCAATTGGGTTTTGGACATTACTAACTACCACCAACAACACTTGTCCCTGTTTACGACAAAAAGCTTTTTTGATAATTAGGAACAAGGGGAATCAATGATTTGAAATGTTCAAGTGGAGTCCGGGAGGAGATTTATTTATGAAAGCGACTATATAATAGAGGCACATTTTTCACCGTGAATAACGACTGTTGGGCTGTTGTTCCCATATCCTGCTAGAGATGCAATTCATCAGGGCCAATAAGAGCTGGTAATTTGTCTTCAGGTCTTTGTCTGATGGAGGAAGCTGATGAAAACCAAAAGGAAATGACCACACAATGTATAGCCCTGCATGTCTGGGGGTTAATGCAGCAAGTCCAAAAACATCTATCACAAGAAGAGCTGAAAGTAGGCTACTGGCACCCACAAGGCATAAATAAAATCATAAACAAAACTAGGCGTATTAAAAATCCTCTATCTGCAACAGTTTCCATTTCAATTTGGCAATCAGAAAGACGGAGTGGGGAACACAGCTAATTGTGGCCACTGGATGTAAGAATCTAATGATTTGCTTATTGATATAATCTGATTTCTTTACACAGCCCCAGTCAGATTTATCCATTTTGTTCGGAACTCTCGGTTGCTACAATTCTAACATAGCTGAGTGTGTTTTTTCTATGCTCCACTGACAAATACAGTTCATGGGGTGAAATTTTGGACAGCCTGTCATTGTTAATAGTGAGTGCATGGAAGTGGCAAGATCCTATCTTAAATGGCTGTGCCATCTTGGACAATAGACACATTGTTCTCCGATTCTTTGCCTTTGCTTTCGAGGATGCTTGAGCACCAAATGAGGGGGGGAACATACCCACACACCATTACAATACAGGCTGTCCACGTGAAGGCCACCGGTCACTGAACACAAATGCCCACTTGTAGGTCAAGAACAGCTGAGTGAGACAAAAGAGATATAAAACAGTTAATAACTGTTTTATCTGTAGACATAGATGGGAGGAGAGCACCACTGGGTCCAAAAAAGTACTTTAAGAGCAATAACTCTTGATTTTGTCCTCTTTTTAATGGCAAGAAAATGCTTTATTTTCACCATTAATGTCTTTATCGGTGCCCACTGGAAACTGCAAGCTTAGCATCAGACTCAAAGGTGTCAGAGGTCTTATTTTTTTCTAAATAAATGTAAGTAAGTAAAGTGCATTTAGTATAGCGCCTTTCACAGAGCAAGATCACAAAGAGCTTAACAAAACTACAAGTGTTATAAATAAGACCTCAAATTTATGACAGAATTTATTCTAAATATTTAGCGTAAAGGTCCATGCATCAACAACTTAAAACAGCTAAGAAAACAGAAACTGCAATGAAATAAGGGCTGCAACTAATGATTATTTTCATTATGGATTGATCTGCCATTTATTTTTTTGAATTCATCAATTGTTTAGTCCATGAAATATAAAACAAATAGTGACAAAATGCTCATCCTAATTTCCTACAGCCCAAGGTTACATCTTCAAATTGCCTGTTTTGTCTTACTAACGCTCTAAAACCCAAACATATTCAGTTCACAATGATATAAAACTGATAAAAAAGCAACGTTTCACGCTTGAAACAGATAATGTTTGTCATTCAAAATTAAATGATTGATCGATTATTAAAATCGAGTAATCGTTTCAGCCCTAAATGGAATTGTTCTGAGTGTAGAGTTTACATATTTCATTTCTTCCACAATAGAGCAAAGATGGGAAGATACATGCATTCTGTGAGGTGTCTAGCCACAGAGCCAGTATAGCTGATAGGAGTATTACACCATATAATGTGAGTTGTTCAAACAGTCACAACAAATATGTCTTACTGTCTGCTGTATTGTGGCATGGACAACTGTTAGAAAAGTGTTGTAGACTAAATCATCTGTCACACACTCAATTTCCCTCGAACCTTCCTACAAGCCTAAAGGTGGTAAGAATCCACTAAGTACTGCGCTACAGTAGTTGTAACTTGTTTTTTCAGTCCTTAAATTACAGAGGGTTATATGACCCTGAAACAAACTATATGCATACCCAAGATTGTGAAGCGGTTCACTCGTAAAAAAGTAATTTTAAAACCCCAAATCACTTCTGCAAGTCTATAAACAGGAGAGTAACCCATCTTTGTGCAAATGATATCCTTGTGTTTGGATGATGAATAACTTAAACTTTCAGTCTGCAGCTCCGATTATTGGTTTACAAATTATTTGTTTACGTCCATACTTTTGGCTGATTGTATTTTCACTCCTCCTCATTCCGGACCAGACGTAATGCATTTTTAATGCATTTTCCGTTTTGACATGGTTTGACCAAGGCGCTCTCATAACTGCACTTAGATGAGAAGCAGAGTACAATTTTGTCCCTTTCAATTTTATTCTTACCGCCATGAATTACATTAGCAGTTTACAATATTATATGCACAGTTTAAAGATAAGATATATTGTAACTTTTGTTTTTAAATGTGGGCTTGGCTTTAAGGGAGATCAGACAAAAGTTGGACCAATTGTGCAGACCAGCACAATAAAGGTAAACTACCTGATTGTAAGATGCCCAACAGCACCTCCGAATCAACCAAAAAAAAATCAACACAGCTCACAGTCAGGTTTCAAAATATAAACAGTGAGGTGGAAGGGGAATTTGGTCTACTATTGGGCACCAAAACAGAATCTGGGAGAGTGCAAGGTAAGGTGGTCTAGCCTTGGAAAATATGATTTTTAAAGTGCCGATGGCAAATAATTATAATAACAACAGATCAAATGACTGTGTGTAATGTTTAAGGGGTCCAATGTTGTCACGTACACACACACACACACACACACAGAGAATTATCACCCTACTCTGCAGTTGCCTTCAGTTCTACGGAGCTTAATAGCGTCTTTCAGATTTTTTCCCGCTCACTACCTTACTGTGTCGGCCGCAGCAGGCAGCTGTTCTCTGTAAAGCTCTAAAGACCCCACTGTACACTACCTGTTCAAACAGCAGACAAACGCAGTTAGCGACTAGATGGTGAACACAGTGGAGCATTTAGCAGCGAAAGAGCCTGTTGGGGTTATGGAGCGAAAGAGCCAAATATTTCACTGACGAGTAAGCGAATTCTGGACTTACATGCACTGGGTGGACAGAAAAATTACAAAAAATGAATCCTTTTTGAGTTCCCATGATGAATGTAAAACCAATATTCAGTTTGCTTTTACCTCTGTTTTGCTCTCCACTAACTCCTGAGGGAAATATCTGAGCCTTTAGCTGCTAAATCTTCCACTTTCATCACCAGCTAAATGCTAGCTGTGTCTGTCTGCTGTTTGGTGCTGGGCATAACAAAACATCGGCCTGCTGTGTCTGAAAATGACATTTTGAGAGCGGTGGGAGTGAAAAACCAAGACAAGCTAAAAGCTGTTAGAACTGCAAGAGTCGGCTGATAATTCTCTGTGGGTTTGTGACCCCTTTCTCATGTGGAACGAAGTAAAACCTTAATCTTCTGGTCCTGTTTTTACTGCACATTTGTTTGTATGTAAAATAAGTTTATGGTGAGTTTACTGCAGGTAGGCTACTATTTGCTTCAGTCATAATTACCGTGGTGGGAAACCATTAACAAGAACCTATTTAAGCGTGAAGTCTTATGTGTGAAGTGCTCTGCGTTCTCTTAAAATATTACATATCGGCCTCTGGGCCGACATCTGATCTACAGCTCCTTTGAAGTGTCAAAACATGTTTGCGAATGGAGAGTCTGAATGGCAGACAGACTCACCTGCAGCAAAGCGTTTTTGTTAAGGCTTTAAGAAAAGTTGGACAGACGTGTGTGTGTGTGGGGGAGGTGGGGGGGGGGGTTTAACAGCTGACCTTTTCTATTTACCACAGCGATCCTTAACCTTGGATACATGTACCTGGGCTGAGACTGACACACAAAATACTCAAAGGTCATGTTATTCAGCTCGTCACGAGGAGTCCATCCCACTGATCGCATCAGACGTTTTTCAATGAGAAGGAGAAAGAAAGAACAGCACGGGTGATGACAATATCATTACTGAAATTCTTAGACACTGCCAGATTTGATGTGTTTCTCTGCGCAGAGACACTCAATTTTGGCTCCTGTGAGCACTTACTTTGTCTTCATGTAGTAAAAAAAAAAGACTGTATGGTACAAAGCCACAGGATTGAAATTAATTGAGAATCCACACACTGTTCTCTGGCAGCTGATTGTTTACTTGTTTGTTGGGTGCATGTGCGTGTGCCAATTCTTCAATGTTGAACCAAACTAAGTTGTGTGTATGTGTGTGCATGTGTGCGTGCCTTTGCACTGTGTCAGGGGGAATAGCCTGTTGGGGTTATGGAGGGTGCAGTGTGGGGTGATGAATAGGATGCTTTTGTGCTCAGTCTCTCAGCTGTCTGCAAACCAGTGAAGGAGAGAAAGGTGAGAGAGAGCGGTGCACGGGGTGAGGGAGATAGCCAGATAAAGGGGAAGAAAAGCGGAAGAGAGACAAAATAGAAGAGAGGAGATGAGAGAGACGGTGTGAAGTGTGGGGAGTACAGGTGAGACATGGTGGACGGGGGGGTGAGAGAATGGGTGGAGAGGTGAGGAAGAGAAGGGGAATGTGAGAAAGGAGGAAAGAGGAGAGAGACTACTTGTGCATTCAAGAACACTGCACCGTTGTCTCCTCAGCCAACAAAGAGACAAAGAAGTTGGCTAATGTAGGAAATTGTTGCCTTTCATGTCAGTGGAGAAAGAAAAACAAAAGTCCCGGGAAAAAGAGAAAAAAACAGAAGAGAAAGTGCCCCGGTTGGTAATCTTGATCACTCAGCAGAACACAGATATGACCTCATGGCCTCAACCTTCACACATGACGGGGTTTGGAAATGAGCCAATCATACTGACGGATGCTGATGAGTTCAGCCGAAGCTGCTGTGTTGGTATGGCCACTTTAATACATATCGCATAAAGAGAACCATTCTGCTGTACTACTTTCTAATGAAAAATTATGTATAATACATTTTAAAAAGGCACAGCATTACAATAGAGACTGAGGCGGGAGCATTAGAAGGTCAACTGTGATGCAAAGTCTTGATATGTGATATTTGAGAGACCTTTAAAGCACAAAAAAAAGAATAAAATCATTTAAAAATCCCTCACAAGAGAAGGAAAGGACCTGTGTGGCCTAAAACACCAGCTCTAGTTGCTCTGACAGCTCGGGCTCGGTGTCGAACCGTAGTACTTTTTTGGTACCAATTTAAATGTTTGCAGCACTGAACATAAAAAGAAGGGAAAAAAACTGAGAGCTGGCATCTAAAGCTGAAACAATTAGTTGATTCACAAAAACTTAATGTGCAATGATTTTGATTATAAGATAAATAAATTAAGTAGTTATTCAAGCAAAAATGCCAAACTGGATCCAGCTCCTCTATTGTGCTTTTCTGTATCTCCTGTGATAGTAAACTGAATATCTGTGGGTTTTAGACTGTTGATGAATAAAACAAGTTATCTGAAGTTCTCATATTGGGCCTTATCACTGTTTTCATACATTTTATAAAGGAAACAATGAATCAATCAATCATGAAAACAATCAGCACATTCATCTGTAATGAAAAGAATCGTTGCGGTTCCACTGGCTGGTTCTTAAGCTCTTGTTTACTCATCCTTTGAGGAGATGGCTACTTATTTCAATCAAAATCTTCGACTTTTCAGATTTTTAACATTCTTGTATGGCTGCTTGCATTTATACTACATTTGAAAACTGTGGTTTTAGAGGTGGAATCTGCTACAATTTTGATGATTAATTAATAATTTCTTAAGCAAAAATGTAAATATATGAGGTTAAATTTATATTATTTAATGGTGTGGGACTGCAATGGTAGTTTTTCTCTTCTCATTTTATACACCAAACATTTAATCACTGAATTAAAAAACGGAATCAATAAATTAATAGATAATGAAAATAATCTTTAGTTCAGCCCAATTTGGTTTATTTTGTCAAATTAAATGTTATACGTTTTAAGTGAGGTGACAAAAAAAAGTATTGTTTTGGTACCAGTAATGAAACTGAAGCAGCATATCGGAGAGTAGTGAAACATTTCAAACTAAACAGAGCCCCTAGCGACAGGATTGGATGGAGGTCTACACAGTATGTTACATTTTTGGCAGCATTTTAGTGGCGAGGAATCCTAAGAAGCAAAGAGGCCATATCCCTGTCCACGTTACTAAATCTGACTCCGGGTCTGTTTGTATCCAGTACCCTTCTGCTCTGACTCTCCGTACAGCACATCAGGATAATGATGCCTCAAGTCTCTCTTCACAGCCATAAACATGATTGAGCTGATGAGTCATAAATAAAAAATAAAAAACTGTAAAAAAAAAAAAGGCCAAAAATAAAATATGATGTTTGAGATCAGGCAGCAAAACAACACTCTCTGGATTGTAGCCAACTCTAAATATTATTCTCCTCCACCCAGATGTGTATCTTTCCAGTCTCCCCACGCATGTGTGTATCTGTCACACATTTGGATTTTCACATCTCTCAGAATGCAACACAAAACATCTGAAAGTATGCCATTTAGCACTGATGATGTGTTTTTCCCCACAGAAAGAAGATCACAAAGCTTTACTACATCACTGCCTGTTGATTCAGCCAAACAGAAACCCATTCCTGCTCTATTTTGTTGTTGTCCCCCCCCCCCCCCCTCTAACTGATTCAGAATCAGAATTGGCCTGGAATAACTAACCCTAGCGTGAACGGATAAATACTTTCTATCTACCCACACCGGGGTCCTTTGGGGCCATCGCAGCATGGCTTTTCTATGATGAAACAGCAGCGAGCGGTGGAGGGCCGAGGGAGTGGGCGATCAGGACGCAAACTGTTTTTCTCCACAAACAGCAGGATGAGACGTGGAGCTGGCAGAGATATGGCATCCATACCTCAAGCACAGCCAACACAGCGTGCATCCCCAACAAATGTCTGGCGCTTTCATTTGTTGTATCAGGCAAGACCTTTAGGGCCAGCAAAGGTTTCTCTTACTCAACAACAATTACTCTTAAAGAGTAATCAAAGATAGTCTCAATAGCAGCAAATAACAGTAGAACAGCGTTGATGGAGCCAGGTGATGATGTGAGGAGGCAGGCATCATTAGCCTCCATCATCACACTTCATCAGAGGAGAGGGAGTGTGCCCGCTCTGTTAGCGTAATGAGCTGGAAGTATGAACAAAAGCAGATGGCTTCATGAGTCAGACAATAAGGCGCTCATAATTGAATATATATCACTCATTTCCATTTAAGCAGTCAAGCCATTTTTCTCCTTGCTGTACTTCAATGGGAATCCATTATCATGGCATTGAAGGGCTGCCATCACACTGAATCAGATGGATTTCAGTGGGACTTTTCAACACTGGGAACAGTTCATCATGACGTAAAGAGAGTTAAAGGGGCTAAACAGGCTGATGACACTTTGTACAGAGACACAAATCATTCCCAGTATTTCTATTGTGCTGTCCATCCAAGAATCCATAAAACGTAGTGTTCATTTTCACCATGCACTGTGATAAAGTTACGTATAGCCTGTGGTGCTCAATTATAAGTGACCTTATTCGACTAAATATGCTATGGTGTGGTTAATGTCTGTCATAACACGTTTACAGTTACTTTTATGAGATTATTAGCTTTTTACTACATTTGAATCTCTTCGTGGGTAGTTTGCCAGTTCTTCTTTTAGGCCTACCTATTATCTGTCTAAAATCTTTGCAACCTATCCACATGCAGCCTAACTTTCTCAATGAAAATAAAGTCTACAACTGGAATCAAAGGGCGGATGTGATTCACAACTACCATCCACATGACACCAGCTGTCAATCATTCTAGACTTTGCCAACATCTCAGTATGAGACAGAAGTGTTTTTGCACAATGCACTGAGAGAAACTTGGCCGCCGTTCCTGCTGCTCTAATCTGTTTTTCCTCTTGAAGAGCTCACAGCAGGACGGCTGCCTATGGAGCAATTAAAGCTTCTTTCTTAATCCAGCCGCCCCTGAAACAACTGGAACTCCTCTTCTTCCCCCTCCTTATCCTCCTCCTCCTCCTCCTCCACCACCGCGCTAGACAGCAAGTGCAACAGTACTCACCCCCAGTTTCTTACTCCGTATCCTCACGTATCCCTGTTTGACTATGTCGTTGAAGTTGGAAGCCATGGTGAGGGGAAGCGGGTGGCTTCCTGCCCGAGGTGAAATGCTGAAATAAAGTAACCTATTTTTTGGGAAGCGATTTTTTTCACCCGAGGAACATCCAGCAGCAGGAGAGCGATCGGTGGGCAACCCGCTCCTGTGTCAGCGCTCAGGCTGCCCGGTTTGAGCGGCGCGATCCATCCGGGAGAGGAGGGAGATACCATTCGTCAGCTGATCCACTTGAGTCGGAGAGGAGAGAGCGGAGGGGAGAGCAGAGGAGAGGCGCGCTTCCTGGACCACACCATCCCCGAAAGAGTGAGGGGGGTGGGGAAGAACTGCTGCAGGGGGTATTTTAATTCAAGGGGGAGCACCTCGATTTTTTTTTTCTTCATTTATCAAGACACCATTTAACAGAAACATTCGCTCACTTTGCGAGTTTTTAAAATGTTTCATTTGGCCTGATTTGGCTTTCCTTTTGTGGATTAGTCGACATTAGTCGTCTTGGTCGAGTGTTATTTGTAGGCTACCTAAAAAGTGAGGGAGTTCAATTATAATATCATGACCACATTTCTCGATTGAAATAATAGCATATTAAAATTGTACTTTGAGAAAGCACTATTTTTGCTATTAAGCTCAGTTTGAAACCTTTTTGAGCACTTTGTCTGGTTATGGTGGCTAATGTTAGCTAATTCAAAGAGTTTTTAGATAGATGTTGCTCTATATCTATCCATCTCATAGTCACTGCAGCAGCTGCTGTTCAGCAGAAGTTTAGAAAGAGAAAAGCATTTTTCACATTCTCTTTTAACTGACTGCATTCATCATAATACAGAATTGGTACATAAATCATATCAATTTTGAGGTTTAGGCAAATAGTCTAGAAATCCTATTATTACTGTCATTGAAGTGTGACAGTGTCATTGTAAGATTTGAGCTGAAACAATTAGTAGTTTAATCAAGTCACAAATTAATTTGGGCATTTGTGGTAATTCATCTTTTTGATCAATAAATTCCCGTATAAACAAGTGCTCAAGGTCAAGATCAATGTGCTCCCCTTGATCATTTATAACACTCGACGTGTTTAATAAAACTTCTTGTTTAGTGAATTTTTATGTAACTTTTGAAAGCTGAAGTAACCAAATTCTGCCTTTCCCATTCCCCCCCAACAATATGTTCAAAGAAAATATGCAAATGTGCAAGAGATGAGTGTTCATACTAATTTGGAACACACTTTGTACCTTGCCTTTTGGTTATTACCTGTCTGAGTATGAATATAATTTCCATATTTTTCACCAGACAGCCCGCTAATAAGAAAATACAATATGAGACTGCCGGTGTGTGAGCCCCATGCTTTGTCGTTATTATAGTGGCCTTGAATTGATGTTGTTTGATTTGGTGAATAATAAAACCAGATAGTCCAGTGTCCTATTAAAGGATCAAATAAATTGTACACAACAAAGCAAAACATACCAAAGCCACCGCCTGCAGCGTGTATAGTGTTTGTACAATGCTGCAGATTGGCAATCAAAAAGCTCTGAAAATAAAAGCACAGAAACAAATTTTGATCCCCGCCAAAGCTGTAATCCTGATCAGGATGTGGTGAGAGGCGTAGCTTGGGTTGTGCAAATCGCAGAGAGTAAAATCCTTGGTATTACGGAGCAGATGGCGCAGGTATATTGATATGAGGGGCTGCCATTACTTATGTTGATTAAAACGTGAAGAAGAGAGACGGCTTATGTAACAGAGTTATATAAACAACTATGATTAAGTGAAGATCTAAAGTCTTTCACGCCCAGAACACCTCTTTGCAGATTCCTTTATTTTACACTCTTCAATCTAACAATAAGAAGGCACTATAGATTAATGTGGCGGTATCAGAAGACAAGATATTTCCTTTTATAAATGAGGACGCAAATATCCCAGTCTTTTCAAGCTCTGCACAATTATCCCATTGCTCACACTAATTTATTTATTTGTTGTGTTGCACTGAAAGAAAACGTCCTCTGCTGGGAAAGAGGAGGGGTGAGGGGGCTTTGTGCAGTGTGCGTAGATGGCTGTCACTTTGTGAAGTGCTTTTCTGTCAAGTGTCAGTTTTTGAGGCCAGAGGTAAAAACTCAATGTCTGTATTTTCTGTCCTGTTCATGGCATTCACAAGGGCGCACAGAACATCAAGCTGCCGCCCCTCCGACAAACAGCTTGACTTTGATAGTCTTCATGTCTCCCTGGAAGTGTCCTCAAATTTTAGACTTGTCAAAGTTGTTTTGTCTTGATAATCCTCTTTGTGCAACATGGCCCCGTTCCATTCCCACTACCTCGTCATCCTCTCTCTAAGAAAACAATGCTGACAGCAACAATGTTTTTTCATTGCGCTAAATATTGTTCTCTGGTGACTGTTATTACCAAGAAATGTCCTAGTTTTGGGGATGTAATTGCCTGCTGTGATACGAGACCAACAGCCAGTTTGGCCTCAGTTGGTCGGCAGGTAGAGAGGCAGTCACACAAACCAACATATGGCCCTAACATACATGAACGGCTGCCAACAGGGTCAGATGTGTTGAAAGTCACTCGAGAGAAGAGAGACCTTCGTCAAGGTCACGAACAAAGCGACCAATATCTGCTGAGCTGTAGAAAACAACTCTTGTCAAATATGGCAATTTATCAGGTATTGACCTCATAATCATCACCATTTTTCATAGACGTTCCGCATCACGTATCCAAGTCCCTTCACGTCTATGATGATTAATACTGGGAAGACTGAGCTGCTCATAGAGAAACCACACTATCCATTAAAGCACTTAAAGATCCCGAAAAAACTACCCCTGAATTGTTTATTTAGTCACAGCCGAGGCAAAAGCAAACTTTAGATGGTTTTTGATGGTCTGGTGAAATATTTAAACTGCCTTTGCATTAGATGCTTAGTTGGCCTCAGTGTTATTTGGCAAACATTCACAAGCACAGCTTAATAATTAACACATTCTAAAAAGATAAGCAGGGGTAAATGAGTGGAAGAGAGGGAGAGAGAAATGCCTCTCCATGCTTAGTTGTTTGCCAGGTAAGCATTTTTACATGTGGGTGGAGGAGAGAAAATAGAGATCACACAGGCAGAGTTATGGTAATGTTGTGCTCCGGGTTCCTGTACTCAAGCTTTTTACAGCAACCCGTATCAGCCTGATGTCTTAATAGGCACACTGGGATTTGCGTTTGATTAAATGTCAATGCCTGGAGGAAAAAAGGCTAAGGTGGGAAGTGAGAGGGGGGGAAAAAAGCTCATTTTTCTGAATAAGAGATGTGGGATGTTCTGGACTCAGTGGGTCACTGGCCGTCCAAGGAGGACGTTGGTTAGTCACACAATATGGGACAGCTAAGGTTGTGTGCAGTCCCAGAGGATCAAGCCATGACATGTTTGTGATTTACTCCATAACTGTTAGAAGTCAAAGTGGTTGGAGGGCTTCTCTGTCCTTCTTTAGAAGACGGTGAGTCGCAGGAGTGGGCGATTCAAGAGGGTCCATTTCTTCAATCGCAAGTGTATGAGTCGAGCGCAGAGGCCCATTACAGGGGTTCCTAACTAACCGAAAACGTTATCAGAAGAGCTGAGGATAAGATTCAATTTGTAGCAGCATGTCTGCTTGTAAACATTCATTTGCAAGGTAATCTAGCTGATACACCTTTCATGACGGTCCGCTTTAAATTCTGGCCATCGAAAAACGAGACAGTGTACATTTGCATTCAGAGAAGATTTATAATTGTAAATGAGCGCATGAGTCAGAACATTAGAAGTTAACTATGTAGGTACACTAATGATCATTATGGTAATGAAGGAGGATGAACGGTGAGGAGAGTGAGCGGGGGTTTGCGTGGGAGGATAGCAGGAAAGAGATGCAGACAGATGAGGGTGAAGTAGAGGGGAAAATACAAAAATAGGAAGAAGAGAGGAAAGCGCACAATGAATAGAAAAGTAATGGAACATTCTCAGGGAAAGGGTATACCTCCTGCCGGTTTGACCCAGTCTTTGTGTCCTAAATTGGGGTCCATCTTGTGTCACAGTGAGGCTAAACCCTGGGCTGGGTCTCTGGAGACGTAGCTGTTCTGCTGCTGTGGCATTTCTCACAGAAAACGACCGGGGTGGAGGCTGAATCCACAGTTCATCACATTCAGCTCCTCGTAGATAGAGGAGTAAAATAGGTGCCTCCCTCCACTCCCACAAGAGTGATGAGATGCCTGTGTTTTCTTCTTTTTCTTTCTTTTCTTTTTCTAATTTGGAGACCAGAAGCCGGGTTTATCAACTTTCTAAGCCAAGGAGTGGCTGGTCTTGGATCACTGACCAGGTCCTTCACTTGACCATCTCATGCATTTTAATCATCTTTCATACCCAGAGACACTTGATGATTTACATCTTTTGGAGTTACTATTCGGATCAGTCTTCATTTTATTGTTTTATATATTTAATTTCACATGATGAAAACGTTATTATTGTTGTTGTCAACCCATTATTTTGAAGTAATACGACTGACACCGTGTTTGTTGTAGATGTCCTTTGTCTTTGTCACTTCTTTTAAACACAATTTTTTGATTTGTTATCTTCCTCACAGTTTCTCTTGAGGTCAGAAGTCAGGGTCGACTACAGAGGACCGGACATGAAGCTAGTAGGGATTCATGCAAAAGGACCCCCAGCAAGGCAGATGCTGAATATCAAGGTGTAACCCAGGGTTTTTAGTTTGGTATACAATCTCCCTCCTCACTGTGCTGCACCCTACAGCTCCTGATCCTCTAAACACTGGGTAATTATACATTCATCAACTCATGCGGAACTGTGTCTCTTTAACTCGTCACAGCCACACACACACAAACGTGGAGACAGACAAGCGTGCCTAATATGTATGCCCTGTAGAGGGCAATATTGTCTGCTGCGTTAGGAGGAGTACTTTCAAAGGGCTGTTTAAATGTTTTCATGTTTCTAATGTATGATAATGAGATCTCTATACTTGTTAAAGGTGATGAATGGGCAACATGTAAGTTGTGTAACAGATGGTTTATCTTGCTGCACAAAAACAAGAATCAGTCAATTACAATGCAAGTGATGTGTCATATTCATTTTAAACCAAGATGCTTTGTGGTTTGTTGTTGCTTGAAATACAGAAGACACATCAGTATATATTTTGATGTGTATATATTTTCTATTTTGGTTTTATTTAATCTTTTTTATTTTTCTGTATATATTGCTCTTGTTGGCACCCACGCACCAAAACAAATTCCTCGTATGTGAATAC
>JAVQJL010081602.1:0-33531 GCA_036024295.1 Nannoperca obscura | reverse complement strand
TTATGCAGCGTGTATTTATCTAAATATGTCTTGGGACAAAAATCGCTGGGCTGTGGGAACACACACAAACACAAACACACACAAGCCGCTAAGAGCAGGCTTATTTTAGAAGATCTCTGGTCAGGTTCCCTCTATAAAAATCTTCCCTTTCCCGAATACCAATGAAACTCAGTGTGGGCCCTGTGGTGCAGCTCCATCCTGGAGTCTATGGGTCTCCTGGTGCAGCTTCATGTCAGAGCACCCACTGCCATTTCAACTTACTGGACTGTTTTCCTTTGACTTAGGAAGCAATTACGCCAAGTAAGATTTTAAGACTGAATGTAAGTAAGAT
Source organism: Nannoperca obscura (assembly GCA_036024295.1). Taxonomy (NCBI): domain Eukaryota; kingdom Metazoa; phylum Chordata; class Actinopteri; order Centrarchiformes; family Percichthyidae; genus Nannoperca; species Nannoperca obscura. Next base: position 33,200 of record JAVQJL010081602.1, on the reverse strand, counting down.
TGATAAACTTAGAAAAGCACAGTGTGCTGCTGCTGTCCACAGCTCCTGTGGTGCAGCTGCGTGTCAGGTCCTACAAGTGTTGTGGTGCAGCTGCATACCATGGTTTGTACCTCTGAGTCATGTTTAATTATTAGGAAGTTCTGTCGTAGGTGTGTGGTTTACTAAAAGGTCTGCCATGCACCCCCCCCCCCCACACACACACACACACAGACCTGCAATTCTGCATCCAGTGCCTGCAGTGTTAAATCAGCAGGAGAGATGGAAAGAGAGAGAAAGAGAGATGTAATTGTGTGTGCTCCTATGTGTGTGTGTGTGTGTGTGTTTGTGCTTGAGACTTATTTGTTTCACGCCAGCACCCAGTGGCGTGAAAACCAAACAAAGGGACCAGGAGCCCAGTGACAAGAAAACAATCTTACAGTTCCTGACGGCAAAGCAAACATCATAGCTGTTTGTTCTGTTTGTGTGTGTGAAACACAAAACGAGTGCAAATGAAAAGAAAAGAAAAGAGAAAAAGGGAAAGAAAGTAAATGAGTGAACCAGACTGTGATGAGATGTACATGAGTTCAGGCAGTTTTCGTTCACCCCTCACCCTTCCAGACCATTCCCACCAATCCCCACTGAGGCCCATCTGTTGTAGCCAATCACTGGAAGCACAGAGAACACCCACTTCCTGTAACACTAACCGTAGCATTCCAGCAGGTAAACTATGGCAGTCGCCTCTAAATGGACAATTAGCCAAGATTAAAGGCAACCTCCTCGTCTTTCTCCATTAACTTAATTAGGAGGAAAAGACATCTCAAATGACCCCCCGCTCCCTTTAGTCTTCCCTCCCTCTCTCATTCTTCTCTCTGTCCAGCTTCTTTTTCCCTGACTTAACCAGCAAAGTTGTATTTACAGTAACTGGGGAGGGTGAAGTCCCTTCTTTGACATCTGGCATCTCCACTGAGAGGTAAATTGCCTTGCTCAAAGGTAACCTAATGTTGCTGAAGAGCATGTCTCATTACCCTTCACTCACACATTGTTGACCAATAGTCCCTTGCTGGTCATTTTCCTTCCTCTGCATATCCATCCTTCCCTCTTTTACTCCTGTCTCCTCCAGTTTCACGTCCTACTAACTTTTTTTTCTAGCCTTTAGCTAGCTTTAACTTTTTAGGAATGTATCTCATGCCATTATCCAGACCCTACATGTAGGGATTAAGCGTCATTCTCAAGGACACTTTGACTGGATGAAATCCTTCATCAGCATCCATCTGGACAGGACCTCACTTCTCTTTCCATTAAGCCTCTGAAAAACCCTTTCAGGCTGAATGTTTGGCTGCTTGTGTCCCTGCTGTGATGCATTTTATATTATACAGCAGTGCCAACAAATAGGAAATAGCTGAAAACTAAAAATAAGGCAGAGGTTTACAAGCTTTACTTCCACTGTGGCCACAAGTGACCATGTAAATGCTAAAACACTGAATAATAGTAGTATAAGTAGAGAAGAATCAAAGTCCGCCAACTGACTTAGTAGTGTCCACTTTTAGTGGCCACCATAAGCTATAAGTCTATCAGATCAAGTAAGGCGGTAGCAGCAAAACCCCTGAGAGTATTGAATTGGTGTTTCTTATTTATGAATTAAACTTTTCATTTGTAAGTGGAAGATTGTATAATTTGGTCTTTTAAAAGTTACACACTCTTGCTTTAAACAGTAGAGTTCAGCAAGTTGTTGAAGCATGGATTGAATTGTTCATTTTCGGCATTCTTGTTCAAAATAAAATGTCAACAGCCCCATCTGTAAAATACACAAGGGATCTGTGTCTTTACAGCAAGACAGCACTTTCATTTCAGTGTACATAAATGTTAAAACATGATCAAAAATCACCTCGTACATTATGTAATACTCCGTACCTGCGGCCCCACTGAAGCTACAGTGGTGAGGGAAAAGGGGAAATATCTCATGAGTCTGACGTTACTCTAATTTTTCTTCTTCATCGCACCCCTCTCCTCTCATGCAAACCAATCAACTGCAACCTGAGCTGCTTTAATGGGGGAGAATGATGCTGCTTCATGAGTATCGCTGGCAGTAAACCAGCGCTGGTTCAAATGCCAGGGGCTTTGCATGCAACATACACTCACACACACACACTTTCACAGGCATGCGCACATAAAACATGCACATACAAGCATGCAAACTACCAGAGCAGAAAGTGAAGATAACAGGCTCAGTCTGGGTCAGCGTTATTAGACAGGAGACTAACAGCCATCAAGTCACTTAGCAAAGTAAACCTCCCTGATACACTGTAATGTGCTCTGATGGACAAAAGCCTTCCAACCAATGGCTCACATTTTTCCATTTGAGCCATCATGATTGTTGCTTTTCAAACAAGAAATTCATTGCCTTTCTAGCAAGAGCAAGAGCTCGATCTTATGTGTGTGTTAGTTTGAGTCTGGGTGCATGAGCTACGAGACCACAGTCTCTGCAAACTGTGGGGGGACACGACCACAGACTGCACACACTGAAACCCACAGACTCCAGTCCGTGATCCATCTATCTCATCATCCCTATCTTTATTTTCTCTCCCCCCTACCGAGCACCTAGCGGGGTCACAGACTCCAATCCCTCCATCCATCTACCCACTCCCTTCATCCTCCACCAGAATCCTTTCATCCATCCATCTCCCTCCTTCACATGACCTCCCCAATGCCTATTGTCCATCTGTCTTTGTCAGGCTCTCACCAGCCGCACTTACTGCTCAATTAGAACTTTTTCCAATAAGACACCAAGCCAACCTTTTTGATTCATATGCTTCGTTCATCTCAGCAGAATCCAAGACTCTGGTAAAAAACTATTATCCAGCCTGATACCTCTTGCCCTTACCTCCCAACCTCCTCAAGGGCTAAACCTCCAACCAATGCCTATTTTCCCTTAATGCTAGTCCAACTCCTTCCCTCTCCCCCCGTCTCCAAACCTCAGACCACAGGGCTTTAATAGGAGGGTTAAGAGGTAATTCCTATCACACTGCCATCATTTAATATCTAACCGAGGCTGACAGAGAGGAAGGTTATGAACCCAAACCAGAAAGCCACCAGCAAACCTCCCTGTCTCCTCCTTCTAACTCTCCTGCTGTTATTCTCTCTTTCAGTCTCCCTCCCTCCAACGTTTGCTCTTTTTCTGCTGTCACTCTACCTCCATTTCTTCCTCTTCTGTCTTTATCTCTTACGCACTCCCTCATCTACATACCTTGCTATTTGAATTACCGCCACTTCCTTAACTTGCAGAAAAACACAGCGTGGACAGGATGAAAAGCTCCAAAAAATGGAAGAAAAAAAACAAGAAAAGTGGAAAGACACAAAAATATAAAGAGAAGGAGGAAACTCCAGACACTATAATTTAGATTGTGCTGATGGCAAAGTAGGGATATAAAGAACATGAGATTTATAATGTTAAGTTTGGAACACATTCACCCTTTCCACTCTCTTACCGAGTTGTCTGAGAGCTCTATAGGGATCTATATTCAACCAGCGATAAATAAGAGCTATCGTGACCAATTAGGGGTTTTATAGAACAGTAAGCCAGGCGGTGGAGGAAATAAGACTGTCACCCATGAAGAACAAGAGAAAGGGCTGGAAATAAGAGGTAAACACAGTGAGAAGTGTGTGATGTAGTATGTGTTTTTTTGTGTGTCACTGTGTGTGTCCTTGATATTCACATGAGGGCTTCTGACTGTGTGTGATCCTGGAAGCCACAGTTGACGCAGATGACAATTTGCTCTCAGCAATAACAGTCTACATTGCTGTCTTCAGCAATACATCATGCATCGCCACAAATACATAAAACACACCATCAGTCTGTTCAGAGTTTTACATAAAGGTTTCACAGTGTGCACCCCACTGAGACGATTTCATCTTTCTGTGGCTTTTCTGCCAACACAAGAAATCGTATTGAGAAAGAACTACAGTAAACACAACTCAATTTATTGTCAACATCACAAACCACCAATATATTATTACTGTATTTGTTTTTTTGTGTGTGTTCCTTTGCTAAGCTTCAAAATAAAAGACAAAAGGGTGGTGATTTCGAAAGAGAAAATTTCGCAATAATATTTTTTCCATAGATTGCCATCCTAAATAGCGTATGGTCCCAATCCAATGAGAATCTTTGTATTTTAACAAGTCAACGTTTCATGCTATAAGAAAAATAGTGCAGTTTTTAGATATGTTTGAGGGTTTTTTTTTCTTTTTTTTGCCTAGGTGTAGAGGATTTGCCACAAAAGAGCAATTCATCCTAAAATATGCAGATACACAGTTTTCACTGGACAGCAATGATCTATTATTTTCTGTAGATACTGTAGGACTGTATAGACTTGTGTTAATGCTGGAAGAAGCAGAAGAGGTGATGTACCAGGTTTCATGATCAATTTTAAAAGTTCTCCAACTGAAAGACATTTTTCTAAATGTCCTCAAAGAGCTGTAACTGTTAGGAATCCATTTTTGACCAGCAAATAGTCTTTGCTTGTAAATTTGAAAAGTGGCTGGGAAATGTTGTAAGTTGCTCCTTTACAAAGGGCAGCATCTATAGTGAGTTTGAAGTCAAAGCAGTTACAGCATAATGGCCTTCAATTTCATCAAACATTTACAGCAAAACAATGTGTCAACAAATTTCCACAGAAACACTGCTACTTCCAGCGAAGCTTTAAAAGTATGAGAAGGTGATAATGCAACACATAAACAGTTAATTTAGTTCTGTTGTGGCACAACTATGACTGCTGGGAACATATTGAACACATTAATCAATGGCGTATAAGACAGTTATGCTGCAGCAGTCATTTGAGACATTTCTTGGACATTTTGATACATTATGACACTGCAAAGACTCTGGCTTGCCATTGGAAAACCCAAACTAACTATAGCTGCCGTTCTCTGTGAAAAAGCAAGCTACAAACCTTTCAGACATAGTTTTCAAGGCTACAGGCATTGAATGTTTGATACTTAAAAGCTTTTCAGTGGAGTATTCATTTCATTCGTGTTGGTCTAAACTTTTTGATCTCATAAAACACCTAAAACTTTAATAATGTAAGAAAAAACACAAAAATACCATACACAGGAGAACAAAGAAAGGTTACAGTAGCTTCCAAGGCGTTCTGTCTCATGGAAACATTATAAAAGGGAGTGAGCGAAGTGAGAAGTTTAATGTCCCAGCGCTGGTATTCCCTATCCTAACACCTTGCAGCACGCACACACACACACACACAAGAAAACACTGATATGCAGATACAGTATATTAATATGGCACACATTTAAATGAATTATATGCTCAAGAATTCACACAATAATGACTGCGGACGCATACAGTCAAAAGTAAGTATACACAAGAGGCACACATACAAACCCAGGGTCTGCCTCTAGCTTTACTTGAAGGCAGCCCAATACAAACAGCCATAAAATTTAGAAGGTGTTTCAACATTCAACCTAAGCTGACAGAGACTCTCTGAGGATAAAATAAATAGAAAACCTGAGTGGAAAGAAGAAGTGCAGACGGAGAGAGAACAGGGGAAGAAAATGAGACAGGGTGGGTGCACCAATGGGACTGAAACACACAAAGAGACAGAGAGCGAGGGAGAGAGAGAGAGAGTGTGTGTATATATATGGGAATGTGAGATGAAAAAGAGAGAGAATGAGGGCAAGTGGGAGGCTTTTCTGCATCAGTATGACCTGCTCTTACACTCTGAATACTCTGGGAAAACTCCATATTCCCGAATAAAAATTCCTCACAGGTCCAAGCAAAACATTCACTCCAGGAACACTTTCACCTCTTAAAATCATGCGTACACACACATGCACACACCTATCTGATACACACGCACGCTTTTTCACCTCTCGGCAGGAGCACAGAGCGGCACTGTGTCACCTGGAGCGGGACTTGAACCCTCATCCCGGATAAAAGTTCTGACATTGCACCGTGGCTGTGTTTTCAAAGGGATCACGTAACACATCAAAAGAGACAGAAAAGGGCTGAGAGAGAGTGACGGAGGGTGAGTCAGAGAGAGATGGGACAGTGGAGGAAAGCAGGATCGCTGGACGGAGAGATGGAAAAACAAGAAAGGTGTACTCACAGTCGTCCTAGTTTGGGGTTGGACTGGAAGAGAAGCTCTGGGAGAAACTGGAGTTTGTTTCTGTTCAGACGACTGTGGAGAATAAAGAAAGGAAATACAGGTAAAGCCAAACTGTTTCATTTCAAAGACAAACCTCAGCATGAACAGGAGGGGCAAAAACACACTCTCATAAATCACTGAGATTCATGCTTTTGTGTTGACTGAACTATCACCAACAAGGCAACTGCATCATCTTGTGAGTCACTGGGTTCATGGTTCAAAGGTCAAACTCATGAGAAAGTCTGTCTGGTTTCCTGTGATCATGGCCTACAGGTTATCATGCTGTATTTAGTGTGTGTCAGTTACAGGTTATCGTGCTGTAGGCTCTCTAAAGCCAGTCATCACTATCATCCCCACATGTGCTTTGACCTGGGAGTGAAAGGAGGAACAAGTTTGGGTTCTTGGCGTCTTCCAGTCATCTCCACTGAAAGACGTTGTCAGTAAAGGAAATGCTTTTTCCAGGGAAATTCACCTAATTGACACTACTCTTCGTATGTTTTCAATATATATTTTGTTAAATATCTAAACTATTTTGTGCTGTGCCATGAATTAGGGGGTTGTGAGAGTGCACTGCTGCGTATCCAAATTGTAAAAATAAATCTAATCTGAGTGGCCTAATTTTTTCTGATAACCCAGGTAACACACGATGCAGTAGCTTTGCCCAAAATAAATCATGTTTATTTTATTTTTTCTCATTAATAAAACTGATAGGTTATCCATCCAGTATTACTCCACTAATATTGGCCAAGACAAACTGCGCTTAGTGAATCCTGGCTTTTCAAGAAGTAGTGTCAGATGAATGTAGCCAACATAAACAGTCTCATGTGATCATAAGGAATGCCCGCACACTGATAAAAAATACTTGTATACATCCAACAAAAACTGGGGCCGGGCTCTCTCTTAATTACCCAATGGATCACAGCAAATTATTACAAAAAACAAACTGAAGAGAACTCTTAATAAGGACCCTCTGGACCTAGTATCCTTCAGTCTAGTAGCTTTTATTCAACACCACAACTTCTGCATGGTTTTGTAATCTTGCTAATATTTCCAAGGTTCTAGGGAACCTTTCTGGACACTGTGCCTTGACTAAAAGAAAACAGCAGAGCTGCTTCTCATGCCCAACGCTTTCTTATATTTTACAGGTAAAAGACCATTCCTTGTTTGAGTAGGTTGAACTGAGCACGAAATGAACACATGGCAATTATTTACAAAGGAATGAGAGCCAGAGGAAGACGGAGAGTGAAAGAATGGTGTTGACCAACAGGTAGGCGTGTGTGAGGATGAAGTGAGAGATGTACTGCACGTCAGGGTGAAAGATGTGTCTGCGTGTGTGAGTGTGTGCAGGAGGAGGGTGGGGTTGGCTGCAGCAGAGACAGATGAGGACAGTGTGACGAGAGGGAGTGAAAGTGTTATCAAGCTACCAAAGTATTTGGCTGAGAAACGAGGCGTGGAAGGGAAAAAGAAAAGAAAAGGAGGGTGGAGGGTCGCGGGGTCACTAAGCAGAATCTGTGCTGGAGAAGACACAGACACCAACCTTTTAACCCCTGTGATAATGATAATAAGACCCTGACTTTCACTCCTGTGTGTATCAATGGAAATAGAGCTGCAGTCCAAAAGGAGATATCCACCATTTGAAATAATTGACCCCTGCTCCTAGAAAATAACTTCTGGTACAAAAGTAAAGGGCATGGTTGGCTACTATTTCAGTTATGACTCATTTTAAGACATTTGCTCAAAAAACAGTTTTGGTTTTTATAAGAAGAATCCTTTGTGTATTTTCTAATTATAATGACGAGTTTATTCTACTTGGAACCTTTGAAATATTACCAGACCACAAGTCCATGGATACTATATTTTTAAAAACTGGAAAATGATCCGTATTAGTCAGAATCACCATGAAGTCCAGCAGAAATGGTTTGGAGACTAAAGAAAACTAATCTCCTTGGCCAGTACATCATAATCCAACAAGCTGGATATATTTTTGTAAGGAAATCTAAATACAAATTCATCTCTTGAAAAATCTCCTGTTCCTTTTGCAAAATATCCATCAATTAGAACCTTATACAGGACAGAAAATCTGTTACATTCCCTCATTATACATCGTTACATTTTGCCATTTCAGACCAACTCCAAGTCACTCAGTTAACAAAATGAGGTGAAATGACCAGACCCATGACTTCATAATTCATCGGTTAAACATACATGAATGTACTCACCCGACTAGATGACTATCCATGCTCCATGTTTTTCACATTGTGACACCATAAATCACACAAACTCAGCACCGCAACCTCTCCTCCCTAACCTTTCACCCTGAGAGGCTCAACATCAGAGAACCTGTCAACTAAGCATTTTAAAAAGCATTTCACTATCACTGAAGTAAAAACACTCAGGAGCCTCATTATCATCATCACTACAGCAGAGCTCTTCTCTTTCATTAATTCAACCAAAACAGAGAATATTTACTTTAGTTTATTCCTTAGATTGACTTTAGTGTCAAATGTCATCCGTACACTATATTTATATAAATGTAACTTTAGTTATCAATAAAAAAAGATTACACAAAGGCACATTTTCAAATGACTTACATAAATAAAATGCCATCTCTTGTAACTGCATTACCTCCTGTTGCCCAACCCCCCTCACCCCTAACCTCCGTCCCTTCCTTACTCACCGCTTTAAACACAGCCATTTAACACTTAAGCAGCCCGTCACCTCTCACTTTCACTATCAGATGTATGATCTCTATTTAGAAAGATACACATGTCGCTGCCACTCAGTGTCTCCTCGTGTCCAGTGTCAGATGAGTTTGCTGTCACCTGAACTGAACGAAGTGCTTTTGTCTGTCTGAGTGTCTGTGACAACATCTCCCTCTTATTCTTTCTCTTGCACAATATAAAGTCTCTTCTTTATGACAGGTAAAATCTCTAAATCAATATAGTCCTCAGTGTAACTGAACAAAAAACATCACTTTTTCACATAGCAGCATTTCTTGACGTTACTGACATTATGAGACTACGGCAGGGCATTGTGGGAAGACAGTGGCAAATCAAATAGCCCACTGTGACATGATCTGAGAAAGAAATTGAACGTATCACTGAAGAAATTCTCAGCTCCTGTCCAAGCCCAGCAATGTTAGACAGCAAGCTCCTTCCTAAGTTTAGAAATTCTGTTCTCATCAAGTGAAGACCTTCAATATGACAGGCAGAAAGTAGGTTACATCACCTGAAAGACACCTTTAAAAAATGTAGTTAAGTTTTTTTGGAGATGGCAACAATACACAGTGTGTTGCTTGCTCTCCATTTTCATCTTATGCTACGGCATCATAAACACTCTGAACAGCAAAAACATGGAAGCATGTCTTCCTGCAAAGCTGTCTACTTGTCATTCCACAAGACTCATAAACATGCAGGTGTGTGTGGGAAGTGTTGTGTTGTGCACTGACACCTTAATTCTGTTGACTAGAGCCTAGGTGTGAGCTGACAGACACACACACACACACACACACACACACACACACACACACACTGAACATGGCAATATATTTGAGAGATTCCGAGATTGTGTGTGAAGTGGATGGACTTGGATATCATCCAGGTACACTCTTTGAATAGAAAACAGCAAGTCAGATGTGTGTGTGTGTGTGTGTGTGTGTGTGTGTGTGTGTGTGTGTGTGTGTGTGTGTTTACCGAAATGGAAAATCAGCAGAAGTAAGTCAGACACTTGCATGCGTGTGAATTTCTGCATGTATGCATATTTTTGGATGTTTATGTTTGTGCCTTTTGTAACCTGATGGGGTTTTCTTGTATATTCTTAAAATACCTTACGTTTGCATCAGCTGTTTAGCTTGCAGTGCTTATTTTTCTTATTAACACACAATAGGTAGCAGTATAATATGGTGTACTTACAGTCTCTCCAGCAGTCGGAGGTCTTGAAAGGCTCCTCTCTCAATAACACTGATTTGGTTGTCCTCCAGATGCCTATAGCGTTGGACGTAAACACACAGAGAAAAGAACAACAGTTGTTGTTACTATAACTAAATAAATCCACAATTTAAAAGCAATACCAGCAGAAATATTATTTGCCTCTGCAGCGAATGACAATCAAGGGGAGAAATAACAATGAGTGTCAGTTGCAGCAGGCATTTCTTAAACGTGTCTTGATTTAAATATCAAACTGACAGACAACTATGTAGTTGGGAATACCTATCCACAGCCAGCTTTCCAGGCTGACCTGGAGGTTTAAACTGAAGGAAGAAACACCACATAAATCTAATTTTCTGTAAAGTGCAAACAAGAGAAATCAGCTGCTTGCCAGAGAGAAATAGAGAGATTTCAAATATCGCAAGAGACACTTGCACTTTTTAAAAATTGGTTGTGTAAACAAGCAATCACTGCACTGAACAAACGAATCTGGCACAGAGTAAAAGTTTAAAAAGTTTATGACATGCAGCATTTCACAAATGTCACAATGTAGTGAGCCAAAACAAACGATTAACAACCCATCCCTCTTCCACCCCTCAGTGAATATCTTCTCCATTTCTGTCTTCTGTCTTTCCAGTGGTGCTCCCAATGTAATGCATTTTGGAGCTATCTAAGGCTTTCCAGATGGGACAGAGTAAAGGAGAGAGAACATCTCCACAAAGATGTGTGTTTACATTTTCTGTCTGAGGACGTTAAGCGTGACATCTCCTAGTGAAGAGAAGGGGTCAAAGGAAAAAATGTGAGAGGCAGAGGAGGAGAGGAGGGAAGAAGTAAAGGGATGGGAGAGGAAGAAGGAGGAAGAGAGAGAGGAAATGGGGATTCAGAGATTCCAGAATGACAAGATGGATGGATTGAGTGAGAGAGACACTAAGAAAAGACAGAAAGCCAAGGAAGGCTAAAGAAGCTGCATCAAAAGAGACCATGTCTGGCTTGCAATGTGGACTTTGAATTGTTTTGGCATGACCTTCCTTTAAATATTCCTTGAAAGAAAATGTTTAGACGTGCAGCCGTATTACAGCCATTTATCTGTGGTCTGTCATACCGGCTCTTCACACAAACACACACACAAACAATCTGTTGGAGTCAGACTGAATGTGCACTTGGCTGAAAGATAACATACACTCAGATCTGTAGTCATGGACATGCATGTAAAGAAAATAACTAGTATATGCATCCATGGATAGCTACATGCGCACTTATTCACTCACTCCAAATTTCCCAATTGGGTTCTTTTTTTACCCCAGAATGGAAAACAAATCTATAATGCCGAAGGTATTAAAAAATACCTTATGCAACACAACCATTCTGTAATATAAGCATGTCTTGTTTTTCTTATTTCTATTCTGATTAAGGGACTTAGGTGCACAGTGAGAAGCATATTCTACCCATTTTTCTCCTAAGTTTATATCATGAGAAGATCTTCAGAGCTGTGTTCTTTGCGTCTTCTTGCAGGAAAAAAACCTTTGGGTGCATAATTCCAGGATGTAATTAGTTTTACCCAATCATCCTACAAAAATCCCTCAAAATATGATCAGCTGTATTCATCCAGCATGCTTAAACCAGTGTATACACAGAAACACGCACTCAAATGCAAACATTACAGAAAAGTAATGATAGTTGGAGAAAAAAAGTCTAAACTCTTGGCTCACAATGGCAAACACACACTGACAGGTGCAAATACATACTGTACAGAAGGCACATAGGCGTACACACCCAGCACTAATGAGCAATGTCAGATATCTGTGTGTAAACATGTAGAGAGTAAACACAGGTACGGAGTTATGCACTGGTAGCAAGCATACCCAAACATATGTAAACATACGCACAATCCTGACTGGAGTCCATCACTCATAAATTACAGTCCAGCCAGCATTAATCCAGCATGTTTATTCTAGCCTAGCTGCATTTTCTCTGCCCTGATAGAAAATATCTTGTAAACTCTGGCCTAAGCTACATCAAGACATAACTTTGAGTAACTATCAAAGTTTATTTGTTCAAATGAGGGATCAACCGCATGCTGATTTATTGAATGAAGTTTAGAAAGGCAGGGATCTTAAGCCAAACACATGGTGTGGGGAGTCGGTGCTGGCATATTGTTCGGATGAGGTATTGTTTTTATATTGGTCTGTATCAGGCATTAGTCATCGACAGAGAGATGGAGGAAGACCGAGAAAAGAGAGAAAACGTATTGATTTCATGTGTGTGGGGCCTGGTGTGTCTAATAACTTTCATTCAAACATATTAGAAAGTCTTAGCAACCATTATGAAAAGCACAATGATGTCACACTACCTTATGGCAAACACAGAGCACTTGGCCTCTGAAGGAAATAAGGAAATACTTCAGGGGATATTAACTTCACTTGTTGTTTACACACAATGGGGGAAACCACATTAACTTTCTCTGGCCAAATGTTCAATATCAAGCTGGAGTTTTCACCTACATCTAAATTTTGCCGCAATCTGGAAGAAATCTTGCGATGTAATGCTGCCAAAGATATTACATTAAGTGGCGCGCATGCAGTGTGCATGCAGAAACAAGCTGTCTGTCTAAATAAGATGCTTTAAATTTTTAGATTTAAAATACCAACAAATGAATCCGCCTGATGTATTTTTACTTTGTATTCTATAATTATTGAGGTGTTAATGTATACCCAGATCATTTAGCAGTTGAAAATACACCTGATATAACATAGTTATTTGTTATTAGTTAGTTTGGTTTAGGTGTTTAACAGAAGTCAGATTATATGTATATTTTTTATAATTATCTATAATTGCTAGCCTGTATATAAGCATGGGCACTGAGGAATACTTTTTCTGCAGCTATTAGCCCTCCATGGGAAAAATGTTAAAAGCGTCAAACTACATGCTAACTTTTCCCATGGGATGTGTGCAAGGCTTAAGTGACCTGGAATCCCAGAACTTGGCCTTTTGTGTGTGTGTGTGTGTGTGTGTGTGTGTGTGTGTGTGTGTGTGTGTGTGTGAGTGTGAGAGAGAGGAAGAGAGAGAGGAGTGAGAGGACGAGATAGAGGTCTGGTAAGTAACAGCAATACCTGTTTGACTCCAGATAAGGGTATGGGCTACACTCTGTGTGACCATGTATGCTTTTGTTTGTCCCCTGATATCATATGCAACAATGTGTGTGTGTGTGTGTGTGTGTGTGTGTGTGTGTGTCTGAGAGTGTACTTTCTCAGACTATCTTCTTTTTCCCAAGCCGTCTCCTCCCCATTTCTTTAAGAGATTTAGAGCGGGGAAATGTCACAGCAGTTTATCACTAACCACATGAAATAAGCTGCTGGCCCACCACACACAAACACACACACTGTCTCTCTCTCTCTCTCTCACACACACACACACACACACACACACACACACACACACACACAGCCTCTTTTCCTTGGTCCTTCTCACCCTGTCCCAAGTGCACAGTACGCAGACAAATAAAGTTCTCTCTCTCTTTCTTTAATTTGCTCAAAAACACACACACACACAGACCCAAATGTAACACCTGAAACATTGACTGATCCAAAAAGTTTCAAAATCCACATGGTCCTTACAAGTATGGTTATAGTTAAACAAATGCACTTACAAATGCATAAATATATTTCCACTCCTCAGCATAGTGTGTGCTGGGAGTGTATTTATATCTGCCGGTCTGGTTAAAAAAGAGTAAGGAGGGAAGCTGCATGCAGCCAACAGTGATTATAGTTATTATAGGCCTAACACACACACACACATACATACAGACGCACACATACACTTGAGCCACTTGAGGTAGAAGAGTGAGAGAGTCCTCAAAGTCAATTAGGACAGCTGAGAAGAGACGAGGAGTCACACTCTTCTGACTGCAGCCATTTTAATATGACAAGTTAGACAAGCAAGAGTAACAACAGCAATGACTTTAGCATGTTACTGACGCAAGGCACATAGGCCGTCAATGTGATACAGAAGGTTCATTTTGAAAAAATGTCCATATGAGATGTTCACTGACAGCTACAGGTTTAGTCTGTAGTCAGTAATTCCCCTTTGAAGTAATTTTGCTTTGAAATTAACCAGTGGTCATTTGGGCTCAGCTGTTTTATTCCCCTTTAGTGGCCCCCAAAAACAGAACAATTACTTAACAGACAGTATATCAGAATGGTTGGAATTACCACAACGAGTTATTTCAGGCTGGACACGCACCAGTCTCTTTGTTGCCAGTATGTACAGAAGAAACAATTACAGTGAAGAAAAAAAACTTTCAATGCACATAAGAGCATGAGTATTGTTTCAAGATAGATTCCATAAAATGGGAGCCAATTTTTTAAGCTATTCGTCATCTGATCCAACAAACACTTTTTCTGTTCAATGCATAATATCAGCAATTCTCCAAATGCTTTGTTCTTAGCAAATGTTAAAAATGTTGTGCTTATACAAATCCTTTTTGTGCATCTTAAAGAATCACAAAAGTGTGTCGCTTATTCCTGAGGCATTCTGGTTTCTCTGGATGACCCAACATTGCAAAACTTTAAAAATTCAACATTCCTTAAGTATTGTTCAGAGAGAGATGGGAAACGAGAGTGCATTCTGAGTTAACATATCTTTTCTTTTACAGTTTCATATAAACAGTGACTCACAATTCCTTGCTAACAATTGTATAGACATTGCAACATTTCTTAAGCAGTTTATTCTCTGCATATCATCGTATCCACACCAGTTTAACATCTTGTTGTCGTGTTGCTTGTTTAACAAATGGGAGTCTTGCTGCTTGTAACTGGCATGTCAGCTCATGATTACTCTATTATTTAACCTCGTAAATATTCAGTAATTACGAAATTCAACTCCTTGGACTTGCATTCTCTCCTACCCTGAAATCCCTCATTAGGAAAGGAAACTTTATTTTATAGAGACTTGTTTCCCCTATAGCCATATACAGGCCTATTAGGTAAATATAGCATTTGCCCAATTGCTCCAGCATGGTAGTTTTTTGGTTAATGGGATTCCTTGTAACGGAACAAATGCAGGTCACAACAAGGAAAAAGAAAAAGGGTCATAATAGACCTGCTGGTATGTGGGGGATTCATCATCGAGTCCTCATACCCAAATGACTAAACAGGTCATTTGATAGCAGCTTATAAATAAACAAATCATATGAGTGTTTTCGGATCTGCCAGCCGTGTGGTTGAGGTATGATTATGTTTATACAACTAAAAGCTATTAGGCTGGGGAAAGGGAACGATCACCTTCATAAAAGAAACCAATAGTAATATGGCACGCCATTGGATAGTGAAAGCCATAGATAAAAGAGCCCATGTTGTTTTAGGTTACCTGCTTTCTTTAAGCCAACACAGCTATTTAAAGCTATCACACATTTTGTAAGATCGTGTTCTTTCAATGATGGTTATGCTTCAGTTATTTCAAAGATGACTTTTTTTTCGTATTTGCAGCTGTGAAATTGTGACTTGGAATTTTTTTTTTGTAAAACTATGTTTTGATTTAGAGTCCCATTATCTTTAGAAATTCCTACATGAAGGAGCCAAAAGAAAAGCAGACAGATTCCATGTCATTTGAACAACCCCTGAGTAATATCAGCAGCACTCAACAGTTTATCAGGACAACATTTTTTTTTTAAACAAAGAAAGGGACAAACTTACAGAATCCTCAGGTTCTTGATGCCGGAGAAGTCCACTTTAGTGATTCTGGTGATGTTGTTTCTGTTTAAGTCCCTACAGAAAGAAATGAAGGGGTTACAAATCTCATTGGTAATAAAATTGAGTGTAATTAACAGTATGGACTTAATATAATAAAATGTATCTCGTAATCATACAACTTTATGATAAAAAATGCTAATAAGCAAATGAACACCACAGAGGACCCACTGAGTGCGCTTGTGTCTGTGTGTGTGTTCTCACTCAGTCGAATTAGTGAATGGGCCAGTAGGACAGAGCGTGAGAATGCCCCACACTATAAGAGCCCACACACATAAACACATTGCACGCACACACACACACACACACACACACACACACACACACACACACATACAAACACAAACAAACAGAAACCTTGCATCCTACCATACAGGCACCAGGAAAATTATGCACACATCTACACACACATACAGGTACTGCCGCAATGAATTATTGAGGAGCAAAATTTCCAGAAAAAAAAAAGTGGGATGAAATTATTTTTTCTTTCCATCATCAGTGGTTAAAATCTTATCATGTTTTCTGGCTGGTCATTCAATCTGTTTTAACTACGGGAGCACAATGTATGCATGCTGCAATATGAACTGACTGCTTGAGTGTGTGTGTATAGACTGGTTCCTTTTATACGGGTATGCTGTTTATTGAAACGCTGTCGCACTGAAGGAATTAGGGCAAGGGAAAACACACACACACACACACAAGGGAGCACAGACAAACAACACACACACAATTTTCTCTCTTATTTTACACACACACACACAAGACTCTTTCCCTCGCTTTTTTAGCTTTCACTCGCCCTCTCTCACTCACAGACGCACACACTCACACATACACATAAACAGAGTCTGGTTTTGCCAAGGCGGCCTGCGTGTGTGTTTTTCATAATACACCTAAACATTTATAAATCTGATTTAAGACCATATTAGGTTTCAAAAGGCTTCCCCAAGCTGCCATGGCAAGGACCACTAATAAGAGCCATACCCCGGCCTGAAACAGGGAGGGCTGGTGTGGGCGAGGGCAAGCACTTTCCAAAGCCCAAAATGGGGTCCAAGGTCCACCAGGGGTCTTTGAAAGGGCTCCAGGGTAATAAATAGCTTCAATATATTATAAAGTATATCTATATATTAAATACCTGCTGATCAAAGAATCCCACCCACTACAGAACAGACTGATCTAAATCATAAGCAACAACAAGCAAGTTCTCAGAATGAGGTCCTGGTTCAATCAGGTTTCTATTTGAGGATTCTTGATGTGAGAAACAAGAAGGAGAAGAGAAGAGATGTGAAAACCTCTATTCAAAACTCAAAGGTTTTACGGTGGTGCAATGTAGAACCTTAAAGCAGCACTAATCAATATTTTAATGTTAACAATAATCACGACTGTGTAATGTGAAAGGTGTCGTTCACAGTGATGAACCCAGAGAAAATAAAAAAACTCAGAGCATCTTTTATCTCATTGGTTTTGTTTGACAGCCCACAACTTTACTGTTTTGGTTCAGTCTCACAGCTCTCATCAACTCTGTTTCCAGACACATCAGGCAGCTGTTTTCAGCAAAAAAGCCCTGATAAACCCACTGAACACTAACTGCCCAGCACCAAATGGCAGACAGTGACAGTTAGCAACTAGCTAGAGAACATGGTGGAGCATTTATCAACTAAAGAGTCAAATATTGCCCTCACGAGTGGGTAGAGACCAAAACAGAGCTAAAAGAGAAAATAAATGTTGGACTAATTATACATGAAGGGACCAAAGGAATGCTAATGTTGCCCCGTGGCTGCTGGTTGTGCAATAAGGCAACTGTTTGCTAATATGTTCGCCATAACAACTAAATAATTCAGTTCAGTTTTAAGAGGTTTAAAAAGGTTTATGAATTCATACGGCTAACCACGTTTCCTACATTCATGTTTTTTTGTTTGTTCTTTTCTTACAATAAAATATTAACTTTTTAAATTTAGTTATACAATCAGTCAGAGTAAACAAATTCTGAAATGACTGAAACATAACAATAAAAACGTAACTCATTGAATTTCAAATATCAGCAATGGGTATGATGATGTTGAAACCACATCATCATGCAATCCAAACATTTAGAAGCAGCAAAACGTGGAACAAAATAAATACCAGAAAGGAAATTCTTTTGAGTCTCATCCATCTTGTCAGTGAATTGAAGAGACTAGACTACATTTTTTGACAGCGAGCCACTTTCGCCATCATCCAGCCTAGCTGCTGCTGGTTCTTGTCACAGGCTTTTAGTATGTGTGTAATTGCCAATTCCTTGGAAAGCTAGGCAGCTTGATGAGCCTTCTTGGACGCGGCGAAAAACTCAATACAACATTGATTTATCATTTTCAGCTTGAGCAAAGAGCTGCTTCCATAATAAAGAAAGCATATTTGTTTTTCTTGTTGATTTGTAATTTCAAGTATCCACTCACTTTTGAGTGACACTGAGGCAGCATCCAATCCAACAACATCTGCTCCCCATCACTCCACCTCTATCCACCTTCCTCCTCCCTTTCCTACCCCTCTGCGATCCGTCTTTCCTTATCTTTTTCTTTTTTATCCCTCCCTCCTTTCATTCATCTATCTTAAATCTGTCCTTTCCCCAGTCACTACTCTTTAATGTCAATCTGTCAGTCCTTTACAGCCAGCTTTACCCGTGTTCCCAGCTTGCCTCTCCACGTTTTCTTTTTCTCTCTAATCTCCCACTTTTACAGTGTATCCCCCTTTCTCAATGTCTCTTGTCTTATCTTTTACCGTTTCACAGTTGACTAAACACTTTTTCTTTGCCTTCCTCTGTTTGTCCCTTTCCCACTAATCTCTCCTCTTTTATCTCAATCTTTCACTCTTACAGTTGGCTAGATTTTTCCTACCCCTCTCTTTTTTCTCTGTCCTTTCCCCTAATCTCTCCATCCTTATCTCTATCTTTCTCTTGTTCACAGTGGAAACTTCTGCTCTCACCAGGGAAACCACTCTGGAAACATTCAAACAGTGGGAATACATGACCAGGTGGAGAGTGATGGCATCATCCTATCTAACAACACCGCCTAAACACTGAGAATGTCAAGGCTATTGCCGAAGCAAAATTAAATGATAAAAGTGTCAAATGAATAGCACACCAATTTACACTGATGTATTCTGAATTGAAAAGACGTGACCATTACTCATTCTTCATCATCAGGTAAACAACCAGTAACATCAGTCATATTACCAAATGAAAATGTATTCATGATTTGCTCCCCCAGAGAACTTACATATGTTTAGTTTTACTAATACTGTGGTAAATGAAATATACTAAGGACCTTTTTTATTTTTAAATATAGCACTTGCTGTTGCTAACATGCTCATGTTACCATTATTCTTCACAGCATAATTTAACATACATCAACTATATTAACATTACATTACAAATACTTACATTTTAGTACATAAGGAGAAGGACTGAGTGGTGGAGGGAAATGCAACAACAACCAATTCGTTTTTATTGTTGCTATCAGTGTTTGCTAATGAAACTCAGAATCAGATCTCCTAATGTCGTTACTGTGCTGTGATGGTAATCTGACTTTTTTTTTATTTGGTCAGTCAGTGGAGGTGAGGAAATGGACAAAGTAGGCCAACGTTACCTAAAAAGCTTAGAAAGCAGGACCAGCAGTCGGACATACAAGTTTGAATTCAGACAGTAAGTTATGCCAATACCTCAGAGAAATCAGACTATTCTTTTAAATGTGAACTCAAATGATCAAGGTAGTCCTCTAACCTATGTTCTAAATGTGTGAAATTTCATATATAAATATCACAGAATTGAGGGAAATGCACTCAAAAAATGTGGACCCCCTAGATTTCTATACCATGATTACACCCTTGATCAGCAGTAATGAAAGCATAACTTCAGTGCTCTTCTTGAACTTACTTAATGTTTCATCATTAGCCTTAATATAGGAAATGTCTCTAACTTTTTCTCTATTTCTACAGGTGTTAGTACATCCACTCTCGCCACCTTGGAAGTTATTAGTGTTGTGCATTGAGATAAAGACTCAGGTAATCCATTTAGGGCCTCTGTCTTGCACAGAAATTCTGGAGAAATTTGAGAAACAGTAGGCTGCCATTATACTTTAAACAAATATAATTATGCTAGAGATGACATTTTCCAAGCATCTTAAAATTATTAAAAACTCTCAGCCAATAAAAAGAATAATTTAAGGCAATCATTTTTATGCACCTGTTCTGCTGAAGTGTGGGTGTCCACCCCACCCACCAGTAAAGCTTAACTTTATAAATTTAACTGACCAGCTGGCAGACAGATAACTAACGAGACGCTTTAGTACAAAAGCTCCCACCACTGTTTGTTTCCATTACAGGCAGAGAGGTAAGGCCTGTGTGTGTGTGTGTGTGTGTGTGTGTGTGTGTGTGTGTGTGTGTTTGCAACAACTGGATAAGACAAGAATGCAAACAACAGGTGTTCAGAGAATTAATATACCATACAACACACACACAACTCAGACACATGCATGCATGCACACACACACACACACACACACAAAGGCACAGACAGCTCCCGACCACATCTCACCCCACACCACTGAAACCAGTGAACCTTAAAGTCTGGCTGCCTTGAGCCGGCATACTGGTTGACTTTACACATACGTTTGGTGTGGGGGAGGCTGATTTACTAACAGCACAACTTTATTGGTTGGCTATACCACACAGACTGAGAAAAAACAGAGAAATAACTATTAGAAAGGAATGTTAAACAAATGACTGACCAGGTGACAAAGACTCCCAAGAGCTCAATCGAATGAAAAGTTGCTGTGGTAACACATGAAATATTAAGAGAATGCACAAGTTTAAATGTTTGACATGTCGAGTTGCTGGATGGTCATATTTCTCTTTCACTCCTTGTTCCCCTATCTCAATCTGTCCTGTTTTTGTTTTCTTAACCTTTGCCCTCTTTTTTTTCCTCTATCTGGGACAGCACTGAGGAATAACGACTAACTACTGCAAACTGTTTCCTCTCTCTGTTCTGTCTCTATATATCTTTGACACTGTGACATTTCCTTGTTACACTTTTTCTCTCACTGTATGAGGCACTGCATCCTTATCTCTCTATCCCTCCATCCTTTCCCTTTCATCCTTTGTTGTTCTCCGTCCAACACTTCGTTTCCTAATGCGTTCGCTTCCTGTCCTAATCTCCTGTTATTTTCCACAAAGTTCTTGTACTGCTTCACTTTTACATTCCTCCTTTCTTGCTTTCCATTCCTCGCTCTCTCTAAGATAGGTATGCTCAATTTCACTCTCTAAATCTCCCAGTTACACAAGGAATCCTAATTGCCTTCTTCCTTTTCCTGTGAGCTCCACACTCTACAGTGTGTCTGTCACCAGAAGCAGGGGCAGGCGTCAAGCTGCTTTGTTACAGCTGCAATCCATCCACTTCAAATCTTTGGATAATGACACTTAGCAAGACCTGCTCAGACATTTTGGATCAAATCACTTATTGTTACGTCACCTGATATAAAAGCTTAAAGAGCCAGAGCAGCATAACGTTACATTAAAACCTTTTGTCCAATCAGGACTGAAAAGTCAGTTTAGAAGCCAAACATAAAAATATCCCATTTTGCTGTTAAATACCTGATAATGGTTGAAATGTAATTAAACATATTCTTCTCCCCTCACTTTGTAGGTGCACATAAAGCTAAACACATTTCCAATAATAGCAATGGCAACAAATTCAATGATAGTGACACAAATCGTAGTAGTGATACAAATCAGAAAAAGATGAGATAAAAGTAATATAAAAATGTGTGTTTACAAAAGTAGGTAGCTCCCCTGATAGAGCATCACTATTGTAATAAAGCAGAAATGCCAAAATAAAATATTGGTAATCAGTTAACTAATTCCCAAAACATCTATAATGAAAGGAGTACCCACAGATAATGTTCCAATAAAGGCATCTGGAGAGTAGATAAAAGATGTCACAGTGTTAGTTAAACTCATTGATATTGATACTGATATAGTATTATAAGAACTGGATACAGGACCCAAAGATGGCGCCCATTCAGTGAAATAAGAACTGCTTGCCTAGCACATACACCAAAAAAAGGCTTCTAGCTCCCTGTTTTTTTTCCGGATTTACTTTACCCACTGAACATGGGCAATAGTGTTTCTCCCGCTGACCACGCCGAGGAGTTCCCGCTCGGCCCATAATCTTTACATTGGAATGACGTCACAGATTTTCAAATCACAAATAAAAACAAATATAAAACCTCAATGAATCAAAAATTCATAAGAGAAGTAGTCATAATTGCCCCTTTTTGTAGTTCCTGTCAACAGTTTTATAGACGTCTCTTTTACAATGGTGGCCTATGGGTAAAATGTTTTTTGGGACGCAGGGGAATTTTTTGCTGCAATATTGCATGTGGCCACTGGAAGAAATTGGAAGCAAGACTGAGCGGAGGCGCAGTATCCAGTTCTTATTATACATCCATGGTTAAACTGTGGAACTGTGGCAGTAGTGGTTGCCACTAGCAACAGAATGTTCAGCTGAAACAAACTGCTGGTGGCAGAATATATTAAATAATTTAATTTAATGTAAATGTTCTAGCTTACATATTTAAGTAATAAACTTGACATGAAGAACTCGTGTTTACGGGGAAAAACCTTGACTGAGTCAAGTAGAACACTCAATTGCATGTTCTTAGTTACTCTATACACGGCTATATGTCACATGTATGACATGAATTTGAAAATCCAAAGATGTAATCATGGAAAGTTTTCAAAAGCATGACATGTTTAGTCCCTGTCTCCATTTGCAGACCATATATTTTCTATGAGAGTTTATAACAGGATACAAGTTTTGGAAAATTTGGTGGTTTTGTAGAACATTTGGTCTCCTGTGCAACCGTTTACTGCTTTTTTGAATCTCCGTCAAAGTGATGCTAATAGGTAGTGAACTCTCTCCTATTACAGAACTGCTCTCTGGGATGCACAGCAATCATCACTAGGAGGTTTTTGAGCATTTACATCATACACACACACGACAAACGGCATGTGAGCACGAGAACCAGTAGAAGTACAGTCACAGTCACACAAGAGGTCCAGGACCGAAGTTACCTTTAAGGACACCATGTCAGGACACATGTAGGCAGGTTATTTAACAGCTAATTATTATATAGACTCAGTATTCTTATATTAATTTTGAGGCCAAACATAAATAAAGAAAGAAAAGTATGTTACCACCAGTTTCTTTTTTTCATTGCAGTGTGGAAATAGTTTTGAAACATAATTTAGACTGTCATACAGGGAAAATGTGGAAAATTTAAATGAAAAACACTATTTGCAAAAAATGTATATATATTTTATATATATATATATATATATTTTATTATATTTAGCAAATTAGCACTGATGAGTTTCTGCAAAGAGGCAGCAAGTGAGCAAAGACACATACAAGCATGCTTGCAAACATCTGTGGGACATTTTTGTATGGCTCTTATCAAAAGACTGGTGGTCCTATGCTTTTACTGGATGCCTCTCTGTCTTTATCTTCCCTTGCCTCTACTTGTCTCTTCTTCACTTTCCCCCAGCCAAGTGCTTCTCATGTCTTCCACCTTCAAAATTAAGCATTTGTGTACCACCTTTTACTCCCTTCATTTGTCCCAGTGATGGATAAAATTGCAAGAACCATCATAGTAACACATAACTCTGAGAAATCAAACATGATCGTTCGCTCATGTCTGTTGATGGCACTGCGTTTAAAACAGTCTTTACATGAGGATATAAATAAATTGATTAAACTCAACAGTAAAAGTAATTTGATTATCCAATCAAATTATTATTTTAACCAAGCCTGGCTAACTATTACCTGTATAAAAAAAAAAGTAAGAAGTACGGTCACAGACAACCATCATATTCAGCCCCAGTAAGATTTACACAGCAAAAGCAAACATTTGCTAACACCACTGAGGGAAATCTGCTGAGAAGACAAAGGTTTGCCTGGTGTTATGGGTTTACAGTCATTACAGCAAGACACTGATCCCCTGGAGGTAGTGTTCTTCTGTTGGCTATGCATACTTCTCAGAAACATTCTGACTCTTGACATTTTTCTGGCTAATGTTCCTCACCACACTTTTGTCACCATGGGTAAAAAAGCTTTCTCTGTTTGTACTAACAAACTACTGGCTTATTCTGGAGGTCTGCAATGTCTAGAACAATAGCAATGCTAAAAGAAATGAAACAAAAGGTATGCAAACGTGTTTCCCAAAGAGACACTGATGATTAAGGTGATTAATCTGATGATTAATAAGTCAGTAAAATATTTTCCCAACTGCAGACTGAAGGACACTCACTTTCACTCCATAAAGGGGAATTCTGTGTGAATGATGTGCAATACAGCTCCCTCTGTCTCATCTGCACTTGCACTTCTTGAACTCTGTGTCAATCAGGCTCAATTTTATTCTTGTGTTAGCAGTTTTTGACTCTCTAACTAACTTCTTTACTTTTATTACCCTGTGTAGATCAGTTTTCTTCTTCTCTTAGCTTTAAACCCATCGTCACCCTTCCATCACTCCTCTGTTCTTCCCCTGCTTATGCCTCTGTCTTTTCAGTAACTTGTTAATGCATCCTTCGCATTGAAAATCCCTGACTGATCGTATTTTGTTGAAATCTGGGGCAGTAGTGTGTCTCCTCTTTGAGTTTCATCATCTGTTGCTTTGTTTTCTGTCTGGCACAATTTAAATATCTCTCCCTCATAGTCTCTATTCAATGTTGATGCCACTCAACCTCAGGAAATTCATAGTTCAGTGTTGCTGTTAACCACGCAGGCTTGACCACATTAGGGAGTCGCCTGCAACCATCCCTTTCTTTTAGAGCCACGAGCCAAAAGGGCTATAAACCAGACCTGTATTTGGTTAGCTCTTTTCTTTGCTGGACTTTATGAGGCTGCATTGCTTTTGTCTAGATTTACTACTGCTGTACTGTAAGTGAATGGGGTGGCGTGGGGATGGAGGGGTAATTTGGCCGCTGAGAGGCCACTTGACAAGAACAAGGACTGCTGCTTCCTCCACAGAGGCCAAGTAAGAAAAAAACGATAGTGAGTGAACGAGAGGATAAAAGAATGAGAGGTTAAGAGGAATGAGAGACAGAGAGAAAGCGAATGATAGACACAAAGCTTAAGAGAGACAGAGGTGGAGAAACACATACATGCACAGTGTAGTGACCAGTTTCTCCATAAGCTCAACATAAACAGTCTGTCACTTTGAGCTTAGCTGAACATCTGACTGAAAAGGGAAAATTATGATGTAAGTCAAACTCTGATACTGTACACACATATTGCATGCACTGCCACATGCACACAAATAAACACAAATATGTACGCAAACACACGTATAGTGGGAGGATACACGCATAAACACACACTGAGAAATGAAAGTCCCTGCAGAAGGGATATAATGTGTTGCTTTGGTGACAGTGGCCTAACAAAACAGTGGCATAGCTTGTTAACATCAAACGACTCCAAGCGTTCTGCACACACACACAAACCCAGACCGGCGTTAAAGTATGACACACACTCTGAAGTCCTCCAGGCTGAGGACTTCTGTTTCAGCAGAAAGTCACAGAAGGTCATTCGTGACTCCAGGTAGTTTCTACGTGCCACAGTCTCTCATTCGTTATATGCCGAACGACAACCAATTGCATGTTTAATGAAAGCATGGGAGTGTATGGTGCCTAATGACGAGTGTACACTGTATGTGTATGGCCGCATGCCTAAATGCTCCTGTGTGCATGTGTATGTATTGCAATTTGGAATACAAATGTACCTTTTTCATGTGTGTATGAAAATGTGTTTTTGTACTATCTTGGTGAGGACCCATTTTTAGACCTTGAGTGTGAGGATATTTTTTGAGAATGGGGAAATTTTGCCTGGTCCTCACTACTTCAAAGGGTTGTTTTAGGGCTAAAAGAAAATTCTAGTTTCGAACAACCTGGGTCTTATTTTAGTAGTTTTGGCCATCAAACAATCATTCTTATCTTTAATAACATTACTCTACAGACCGAGGTAATTGCTGAGATCTTGTAATGTAACATTGCTATACCAAAAAGACCACAAACCGTCAGACAATCAAACCAACCCCCAGGTTAACTTTGAAGACAAAATGAAGGCAAACTGTGAAATAATCACCCAAATTGTTTGCTGCAAACATCCATCACAGTTAACAGGCCCTCTTTGTGTTTCAACTTTGACCTACCATACTTGTACTTGTGCATACACAGTCAGATTTCAGTTGCACTCACTTCCAGCTTATCCTCCAAAGTGGTTTAGATCATCTGGGTAACTGCCGGCTTGTTTAAAGTCTAATCATCTGACCACTCATTTCTCTTGCTTTGTGGTAGCAATGTTCCCAGAGATCCGCAATTACTGGTAATATAATGTGATATGTAAATGTGATGAATACAAAAGACAGAAACAATGGCCAAAACTACAAAAGTAAGGCTCAAGTTATAATAACTGTAATTTTCATTTAAAAGGTTAAGTTTAGAATTAGGTTGGGTTGGGGTTTGGCATAGTTGTGATGGTTAAGGTAACGGATAGGGCCTAGGAATGGAACATGTCAGTGAAGGTCCTCACAAGTGCAGTACAATTATGTATGCATTCATGCAATGTTCACAGTGTACATTGATATGTCTGCATGTATATTTGCCTGCTTTCCCATATACATGCCAGTGAGTGTGTGCCCATCTTGCCTGTTTGTGTGTATCTTGTTTGTGTGTGCAGTACATGTGATTACAGTTTATGCGTGTATGTTTTAATGCAGCCAGTTTGCTCTGTTTCCCAGAAGGGCAGTGCCCACTGTCAGTGCCAGCTGGCTGTTTCCTTGGCAAACTGAAAGTCATTATATAGAAAAGGCAACAGCCCGCACACTGGAGAAACTTGGGGAAGAGAATATCACCCACTGACCTAGAACTGGAGCCTAAATATTGGTTACCCTCTCGTGTGCCATTTGGCATACTATAAATGAATCAAACATAGCTGGAAGGGCACAAAATGGTTACCACAAGATGGTCACAGATGATAGGCGTGACTTTAAGAGCCTGTTTGAGAACAGCAAGCTCATTGTGGTTTTTACTTCTCAGTTAAGACTTGTCTGCTATAGCAATAACACTCGGCTGCTCCTCAGATGTATTACATCACCATCATACCCACGATAACAGTAAAGAATACTCTTCATTGAATGATGGCTTTTATTTAACAGTTACCAAACCATGCCTGCTGACTGAAGCTTCCCTCAAAGTAGCTTACATATTCAGAAATACTGCACAAAGAAAATACATCACTAATTACCTCCATGGTTTCAACTAAAGTTGGCAAAGCACCAACGCAGCAAGATTAGCAGAGATTCATGAGAATTATCCAAACGTTTGGAATGGATCTTTAACTTATAAGACGTCTTGGCTGTGGCTAGTAGTATGTATACAGCATATAATATTATTTGCACTGACTCCAGGCAAATGCTCAGGCTGAGCCATAACTGAAGTGAACACCACAGTACTTCAGTGATTACAGATTGTTCTTGATTCAATCAAGTTATTCTAAATTTAGGGAACGGGAACTGTGTCATCACAAATTAGCTGGTCTTCTACATGCACAAGATAGCCCTTAAGTTTCCAAAGATCACTCACACACAGACACACACACACAAAGATTCCAGTCCCACCACGGAATGCCATTTCATAGCTGAGGGTGTGGTGGTTACAGCATCCATTGACCAATCAACACCAAGCTTTGATAAGAGCCAGAAGCAGAGACTGGAATGTGTGTGTGTGTGTGTGTGTGTGTGTGTGTGTGTGTGTGTCCATTCTACACATAGAAACACACACTCACTAATGCTTGCTTGCACACTCATACAGCAGCAGGGTCCTATTGTTGTGCACTCCATGGTAGGTTGGCACGCTGAGGGGAAATGGGAGCTGTGAAAAATCTACTGGAGAGATGCTGTTGGCAAACTGAAGGTGTGTGCGCAAGTGTGTGTTGGAGGTCAAAGAGAGACTGGTGAAGAGAGGAGGCAAGGGAGATGGGGGGGAAAAGAAGGTGAAGCGAGGCAGTAGTGAGAAAAATAGAGGAAAGTAATAGAAAGAAGAAAAACGGATGGTAGAGGGATGGGGAAAGATGTAGGAAAGAGAAACAAAGTTGGGGTAAAAATGAAGAGTTAAGAGGGGAAATAAAAAGCTAGAGAAATTAGAGAAGGTGTTGCTCCTAAAAAACTTGCCAAAACTTCTTCAAAGTGCCATAAGTGAGGGAACAGAAAAAATAGGCAGTTAAAATTTGAATTTATTTGTGTTAAGTTGGCTCAGGGACTTTGCCGCTTCCAGCAGTGAACTCATTTTACTGCAAACACGCACATTAGCACACACATACACAGTTTGACACACAGTGCACACACACACACACATAGATAGAGATATATAGAGTTAGATAGAGAGATCTATCTAGGTCTGTATCAGTATAATCATATAATCACACACATACCCACACACACAATTTCCTGATTGCAGCTCAAACCAATCAAAGACCCTCTCTGGAGTTTACAGCATTCAATTTACCCACATTTCACAGGCATGGGTGCAACAGTTCGAAATTTGTAGCACTAAAAATCAACAGTCCAGGGTGTGTGTGTTTGCAGTCCCTGTAGGGCAGGTGTGAATTGGACACGGGAGAAAAAAGCTGTCCCTGTTTTTCAATTCATTTTACCCAGCCTCGTTAAGCCTGTTAAGCCTCCCCCAAAACCCTCCACTTAAATTAGATGCAAATGAGGTCTCAAGTGGCTTCCCAAGGAGGACATTACAGAATTGACTGGCCTGAGGTAATCTGTGAGGCTGCCTGTGAGTCCATATGTGTGTGTGTGTGTTGAGTGAAGATGAGGCCACCACTGTTTTTCTCTCGTTAACCTTTCCAAATGATCTGTTTACAATAGTGAAGAAAACTGGGCTTTTAAAGAGATTAATTCTGTAGTTATGACAGATGGGCTCTGAATATTGCTCTCACCCTTTACTTTGGTGGTGGAAGTGAACTGGATTCAAAATTGTATACTGTGTATAATAAAGAGACTAACTAAAGTTTAAAAGGAACACACTAGTGATTTCTCAAACTTCCATTTTGATAGATTTCTTACATTCTACGCAGCCATAGTCATTCAGAAGTAGTCTGCATTGTATATTTTTTAAATATTCTATATTAGTATATCCTAAAGTTATTAAATCATTATGAGGGGTTGTTTTCAGTAACCTCCACAGAGCCTGAATTTGTTTGATTCGGTACATGTGGCTCGAGAGAGTGATAAAGGGAGTAGTAGAGGAGTAGCTGAAAAAAAAAGTCCACTCAAGATAAGGCGAGAGTCATGTCCTTTCATGTATTTGTATAGTATTCTGGTGTGGTGAGACTAGTAATGGTGTAGAGAGTTGTATCTCTTCTCCTCTGTGAATTTCTCCTGATGTAATTGTTTGAACTTTTCTTCAAAAGAGAGTCTCTAAAGAAACGTTAGGTTTGATACTCTCACATGAGACACAACCAAACGATAAAATTGGAAAAGAAATGCGAGGTGGATCACCGTTCGCATTTTAAACAGGGTTGAATTTTTACTTTCAAAAGCTACAAACACGTCAGTGTCCTTTCCTCTTATCCATTCGTAATCAGCATAAGCAAACAGAGTTGCCTGTTTGGAACATATTTATCATATGGACTAACAGCAGAGCAGTTATTAGTGATCTGAAGCTTTTGAAGTTTCCATGGACATAATGATTGGACTTTTTTTCACCATGACTTTTGGTCATCATTGGAATCAATTGTACGTGTTGTGAGTCTAAGCTGACAACAATCTCCAGGTGGGAGCATACAAACGTTTCAGTACCATCATTCAAGCCTACATGGTGTGAGAGTCTGATACTGAAAACATGAGTTTTTCAGTATTCTTTTAAGCACATGTGTCCTAGTGCAATGTTTTGCTTGCCAAATTGATGCATACCAGTGTCCAGCCCGTTACCTCAACATTGCGACATTTCATTGCCTTCGACCAATCGCAACACTTACATTTAAACATATCTGTGACTCTTTTAATTTTAATGTTGACTGCAAGTTTGTGTTGCCTTAAAAACTGTTCTTTTATACCCTGATATTGAGATTGTCATAATATAAGTTATATAAATCCTTAGCATTACATTAGTGGTTTTTTTAAGTTTATGAACATTACATCTGTCTTTTCTCTTTTAGGCCACTACATATAGTTCAGAGTCAACAGTTTAAAATATATGACACTTAAAAAAGGTGAATATAGCATTAATCATGTGAATCTAAGATAATATGATCACCTTTAAAGGTCACGAAGAAACACTTTTTTAGAATTTCTAAACTACTGAATGGTAAAGTTAAAGAAATATCACAGATCAATTAAAGGAAACGTCGCTCTGATGCAAATTGGGTAAATGTCGTCAACAAATTTGGCACTTTTGTTACTAGAGCCTGTTGTCCACATGGACTTCATCTCAGTTATCCAGTCCAAATCCCTGCTCAGGGCAATAATGTTCAACTGTCTTTTCTTTTTTTTTTTTTTTCATCTGCCGTAACCTTTAGATCTGAAATCTCATCCATTTGAATGTTTCCCATCTCAGACTCCCTAAAATATATCTGCAGAGAGAGAGAGAAAGAGGGAGGAAAAGAGCAACTCTGGGCCAAAGACACAGCTGAAACACTGACCTGGATAAATCAGGGAAACATAAACACAGTTTTTGGAGTGAAAGAGGAGGGAGGGGGCACTGCTACCCCAAATATTCCACCCCGGGGACCCCCTTATCCCACCTTCCCATCACAGCCCGCTCTAATTATTTATTTTCCTAGGGTGTAAATGTCTTTGGGGGATTGCTGTGTAAAAGCCAATAGGTCCTGGGAGTTCACAACTGCCCTGTGGGATGGAAGAAGTATGGGGTTTGTAGTTCACACTCATACATACACATGCAAGCAACACAATCGCCAGCACAAACATACAGACACAAATACACAAATGTATATGAAAAAACACACATGGAGAAGCAAAAATGTAGGCAAAAATGATAATATGTTCATATCCACCAGTGCCCCCCCCCACACACACACACACACACACACTTACACATCCACAACACGGCCCCCCATTTCCATCTGCAGCCTACTGATTGTGTTTGTTGTCTCAGGGTTAGGTCTGTTGTTGATCCCCTGCGGAGCTTTTGGCTGCTCCGTTATCAGGCATAATCGCTTCCATACCTTAACAGCATAGGTGTGTGTTTGTGAGTGCATGTGTGTGGCTGCGGGGGTGTATACGTGTCAAGATCAGGCTAGAGGTGGCAGCAGCCTCTGTCAGGGGTCTGTCTCTGCCTTAGGAATGAATATCATTTGAAACTAACTGTCACCAGGTTTGAAAAAAAGCACTGAGAGTAATTCTTTAAGAGTAAAATCACTGTTCAGGATTTGACGCAAATCACTGAGGAGCTAGGCCAACTTTAGAAACCTGTGAAAAAAATGTGAAAAACTTTGGAAAGTTTTACTGCAAAAGGAGTGCGGAGGAATATAAAAAGATTTAAGGACTCACTGGCTCTTCTCACCTTTCATTTTGACCAGTTTAAAAACTTAAATACTCACTCTAAAACTGCTTCAGGACTGTTTTCTTTACAACCTCGATTCACTGGGGTCACTGGTGAATTTTAGGGCAGTTTCATCTATTAAGTGTATAACCAAAGTGACTGCAGCCAGTAGGTACACTTCTAACTTCTCCTAAGAAACTACCCCGTGCTTTGCTTTGCAAGTATTGAAGTAATAACAGTAATAGTGAGTTATGTTCCCATTTATCAGCCTCAACGGGCTGAAATGCCTATAAAAGTTTGAAAAGCCAGCCACCTGAAGTCACTTTATCCCAACTAAATTTACTTTATCAGGTTTTGTATAAAGGTTTAGTCTATTATTTTCTAATTAATCGCAATAAAAGATAAAAGGTACTCTGTATGAGCTGGTATAAGCCTACATTGGCTAAAACTGGCTAAATAATAAAAGGCTGGCAAAACAAAACCATTAATGAATGTGGATCTGAAAAAAACAAACTGATTGTCTTATAATGATCACTGACTGCAGGTCAGAATAAATTTATTTCAGTTCTGTTGGATGCAAAGATAGTAGTTATTCACAAGAAAACGGCACAAATATGTATTGATTCAGTAATGAACCGGTCAGCTTTAAAACCGCATGAAGTTCTCGTTAAAACGTTTCGAACGTGAATTAAGCGCATCTTCTGAAATGTCCAGTTGACAGTGTTTTGAGGTTTTAATCTATCTCCATAACTCCATCCCGCGAAAACATTCCTACCTGGCATGTTAAATTTTACATATACAATATGCTGCACCAAATTCCCTGTTGTCCCGACAGGCATTTTATAGGATTATGAGAGTAATGTCAAGGGAGAAAAGCACGCAATAAGACCACATAGGGCACAATATGATCACATTTAAGATACACGATGACAGAACAATACGATTTGCTTAAACTTGCATGGAATTTCACTTACAGGCGCTCGGCATTCCTCGGTATTCCTTTAGGCACGGTCTTCAAACCCAGACCCTGGCAGTCCACATGCGACCCGGAGCAGCTGCACTTGTGTGGGCATCCAGTCACCGAAGCGGCGCAAACCAGGAGCGTTAAAGCCAGAGCCCAAACCCGGCACAACTCAGCCCGCTTCTCCGGCCCGATCGGAGGCATGATATCCACTCAAAGTATTTCCAACTGTTAATTGAAAATCCGCGCGGGGAAACTACACGTTGTGGAAGTAAGGATCCCGAAAAAGGTCAAGTAAAGTTGTTCGACTGTGTGGTAGAACTTTTAAAAAGACGTGATGGAAGGCGAAACCAAATGAAGTTCGCTGCTGCAGAGGTTCACCAAAGTTTCTCTCAAGAGGCTCGATCAGTCAGAATCTCCTTAAAACGCTCCCTTGCCATTGGAGAAAATGGAGAAAATTAGGACTTGGATGTGACACTTGCAAATAAAGTGTTCTTTTAAAAACAGCCCGCCGTGCGTCACTTAACTCGGTGCGTAAAAGTCTCCCCAAATGCTCCCCATTCACAAACTCTCCGAGAAGACGCTATCAGTCTGACTCCTAAACTTTCCAAGGTGAAAAATGTTCAGCTTGGGTGTAACCTCCTTCCAGAAAACATCCCTTCGCTGCCAGGGAATAAAAAGTGAGAGTTGCAGAGGAGTAGTAATCAGGGGGAGGGGGGGAGTTGAGAGGCGCAAGACAGACTGGTGCGCCTGGAGGTTGTGAGAGTTAGAGAGGACAGATTTGTACTTAGGTTCCCCCAAAATCCTCTCTCTCCCCCCTCCTCTCTCTCTCTCTCTC
>JAVQJL010081600.1:0-10224 GCA_036024295.1 Nannoperca obscura | reverse complement strand
TTCATAACGGAGCAGCAGCAAATATATTCTACCCCTAAACCATTCAGTGCTGTATAAACCAACAGTAGCATTTTCAAATTAATTCTTTGACAAACAGGACGCCAGATTAGAAATTTGAGAACTAGGGGGGGGGGTGATCTACTTTCTTGGTCTAAGTGGGGGCAAAGTGAACCTCATTTTTCATCTAGGTTTATAATCTCTTAATTTTGATGGGACCTGTATCAAAGAGCCATGTGAAAATAATAATAATAATAATAATGTAGTTTTACAGTAGGTCTATGCAATCTTTAATTTCAATATTCTGAATGAAGATTTTAACGGTATCTGTCTCCTCCCCAGTGTCTGTGTAGGTAAAAGCCTGACTTCACCTCCTCTGCAGCAGCACGTTTCACTTTGGTCATCATGGGCCGAACACCGCACAGAGGTAGGCCTTCATAATGTTATTTTTGTCTGGTTGTCCTGTCCCTGTTGAACTTTGACAGATTTCCAAATGTCTCCGTTTGATGACAAAACAGACACACAAAGATCAGAAGGGCTCTCTGACATTTCGTATCACATTATTAGAGACTTTGAGATCAATTTTTTTCTGAAAACTACTATAATCGCTGGTTTTATGCCATCATTCTCACAGTAATTACAGTCCGTGTATATCAGTAGCTTCGCAGTTCAATCATTTTTTGATTACAGATCAAAAAGAGGAGAAGGATAGACGAAGCAGCATCACAGCAGGCTCTGCCCTCGACAAATCTAATGGTAGGCTTCTCTGATCTCTGCCTTGCTCCTCCTCATTGTTGCTCCTTTCATTAAGTGACTGATTTCAAACTTTTTGAGTTAACATCTTTTTTTTTATCTTCTCTGTTAATTTTTGCATTAACAGGGATTTTGTCTTCTGGGCCGGGTTAACAAAAGCCTTCATAAATTACTCGTAAAGCTGTGTCTTCAAAACACTCTAATTTAACCAAGATCACTTTCATCTCTTACAAACATTTGTTGGCTTATTTTTTCTAAACCTCCTAAACTGCGCAGTTTTAGCAACTGTGGCATAAACAAGCATTAAATGGATTTTCATTCATTTCCCTTCCCAGATGCAATGCATTTGTACATCAAATCAGTTTATATAGACCTCCAATATTTATGATTTACTTAAATAAATTTAAGAGTAGTAAAATGCTTTGGTTACTGCTTTGTGACAAATGACAGTTTGAGAATAATGTTGCAACATCACTCGTAGAATTATCAAGAATTATATATTACCTGAATCTGCAGCTCCTCTCTGCTCTATGGAGCTTTATAGTCACCTCGTTGTTTAGCTGTTTGGTCCGTAATATTACAGTTTACACTGTCACCGCTCTTATAGTGTTGTTTTCAGCTGCACAAGGCAGCTATTTTCATCAAAAAAGCTCTAAAAACCTACTGTATGCTACCTGCTCAGCACCAAACGACAGGCAGACACAGTTAGAGACTAGCTGGTGAACATAGTGGAGCTTTAGCAGCAAAAGAGCCA
This sequence comes from Nannoperca obscura, assembly GCA_036024295.1. NCBI lineage: Eukaryota > Metazoa > Chordata > Actinopteri > Centrarchiformes > Percichthyidae > Nannoperca > Nannoperca obscura. The sequence continues at coordinate 8,720 of JAVQJL010081600.1, read as the reverse complement.
GATATTCCCCTCAAGAGTTGGTGGAGACCAAAAACAGAGTTAAAAGAGAGTGAATATTGGACTTACATTTGCCAGGTGATCATAATATGACTCCAAATGAAAGCTAATTTAATAGTTCACCATGTTAATATATATATGGTCATATTTTTGTCCTTGTAAATTTTTACTTGTCATTTTACTGTGTTTATCTTGCACTTTCCTATTACAATCTTTTAGTAATCAGTTCTGTTGTTTTTGTTGCCAGAACCATTCAGTTGGGAAGACTATCTGAGAGAAACTTCCTCCTCTGCAGCTTCACCTACTTGCTTTAAACAGGTACCTGATCATTAAGATGCATTTCCCACATCATAAGTCCTATATCATTAATTTCCCTTAAATTCTGTCCTATATGAAATATAATATGCCATGGCTGAGTACAAGCATGTTCTGCTTGATGTTTTGTAAATAGGTGTTGCTTAGTTAAAGATGTGGTTTAAAGGAAAAGTCTGGTGATAATCTGTATTTATCTAATTGTTGACAAAGACCAGAACCAACAATAAATGGATCCGAATGGAACCAGATATAGCTTGATAGATGTTTTTCATTTGTGCCATTGAGCTTAAAAACACATCATTGAGAGACAGAGTTGCACAGAATGACATGTTTCTTTATTACAATGAACATGGGCTCTGAAGTTTATTTTTAAATAATGTAAAATAAACTGCTGCCTTGAAATCCTTCTCTTTAAAGGTTGAAAATAGTCCCTAACAAATTGTGTGACTGAAGGTTCCTGTGTGTCCCTCTGCAGTCCAGAGTCCCACCCTCCAATGACTTTAAAGCAGGTATGAAACTTGAGGCACGGGACCCTCGCAACTCTAACTCTGTGTGTATTGCAACGGTGATGGGCATGATGGGTACTCGCCTACGCCTGCGTCTGGACGGTAGTGACAACACCAACGACTTCTGGAGGCTGGTTGACTCGTTAGACATCCAACCAATAGGGACCTGTGAGAGGAACGGAGACATGCTGCAGCCACCGCTGGGTGAGTGCATTGTAACATGACCTGACTTTGTTTGTGAAGTGAAACATTTAAATACTTTAAATACTTAAATAAATTAACAAAATCTCAATCAGATATCTTGAGATAATGTGAGTCTGACAGTGCGTGTTGTATAGTGAACAAGGACCACACTTACTAGGTCTTTCAGCACTTTGTTGCAAGGCGTCTGACACGGTAACACTGAAACCTCACTACAGTTGTAAAGCGTCTAAGCATTCACGGGGGATGTTTCCGAAACCGCGTGCTACATAATACAGACGAAAGCAGTATGCAGTATATTCTACGTACTGCATTCACTGATAGTATGCAGTGACTGCTATACTAGCAATACATATTGATTTGGGCAAAATGTAGCATGTAGTATGCAAACAAAAGCAAACTCTCCAGTATAGATGGGACCAGTATACCTTTCACCTGCTGTATCCCACAATGCAAAGCGGGGGAACGCCTTTTTTACTTTATTCACACGGTCACTAATGGCGGACAGCAACACTATCACATCAGTGGTTGACAGGGAGGAATATAAATTGAAGTACCACTTATAAAAAAGAAATTCTAATTTCATCATGTATGAGCAGAAATTGTGATTAGTAATGTTAGTAGTTAGTAACACCTGTGATTTTCCTACTGTGACAAGTAAAAAAATGTCTTCCATGAAAACGGCTTATCTCCCCCAGTCTCTCATTTGTGTTTTGCTGCACAACTTACACCGTTATCATTTAAATTAGTACATGGACATCATGTCATTAGGGCCAATTTCAACCCGAGCAGAGCTTGGTTCCTTTAAATCACTGCTTGCATCTCTAATTTGGTCAACAGTCCCAATGATAAATCTGACCTTGTGTTGTGTTCAGGTTTCAGGATGAATGCGTCCTCATGGCCCATGTTCCTCCTGCGGACGCTGAGTGGAGCAGAGATGGCCCCTGCCTCTGCGTTTAAAAAGGTGATGACAACTGGAAGAAGCTACTACTGATATTGCTTTCTTTAGTGTTCAAAGTGTTGACTTCTTTCCCTATGAGAACAAGGTGTCCCAATCCCTTCACAGTCAGTATTAAGGAAACTTTGACTAAAACATATTAGAGAGAAAAACACATTATACAACATTTTAAATCTATGGACGGGCTAATAATTAATTAAACTATATAATTATATTTAAAGATATAAAATGTGTTGTTTGAACTTTTTATTGTCATTATTGCAGTAATCAACACAGCCACAGGGGGGAGCTACTAATGTGTCATTTACACAGCAGCATGCCAGTAAATACATAAAGTGTGTATTACAGCAAAAAGTGGAGAAAGCATGTGGGGTTTTTTTCATTGATCAATTGATAAAGACAAATTTTGGTCCAGATTACAATATGAAATGTGTATTTTGGCATATCATTGAAAACAGAGGTGCTGTGAATGTACAGTATTAATGTGCTTGCTAATGTGTATGTGTGCGTGTGTGTTTAGGAACCGGCCAGCCCTGCTAAAAACTACTTCCAGCCTGGTATGAAGCTGGAGGCAGTGGACAGGAAGAACCCTTACCTGATTTGTCCTGCCACGGTGGGAGAGGTCAGAGGTCAGGAGATATTCGTCATGTTTGATGGCTGGCGAGGCGCCTTTGACTATTGGTGCCACTTTGACTCCAGAGACATCTTTCCGGTCGGCTGGTGCAGCCTGACAAAACACAGCTTGCAACCGCCTGGAAACTTCTGTAAGTGCTGCTTTGATTATTTTACTAATCTGGAATTTATACATTTTTTTGCTATTTTGTGTCTCATGAACAGTAGATTATAGAATTTGCATTGCTACCACAGGTTCACACTATAATGAAGATCATATGATTATATTTTGGATCACCGTAATGCGCACATTTGCATCCAATTAAAAAAAGCTGGTATTCCATAATGCTTAAATGTTTCATTTTTCTAGCCATATGAATAGCACCTGTGTGTCAAATGAATGGTGTAATTAGCTCAAATATTTATGTTTGATACACCATGATGAGTAAAAAAAGACATTACTGCTCAAGCGCTCGACTGCGGCTTATATTGAGAATATGGTTGTTTAATCCCACAGATTGCCTTAAGGTTGTCAGTCAGAAGATGCTAATGTGTGACATTTAGGCCAATAGTAACATTACTACTTTATTACGCTAACTTATTTGGTTGTTCTTGTCTTGGTGGAGGACAGGTGTTTTATCTCTTTAAATAACAATATCTAATTTTCACCACTAGAGAGTAGCAGATCACAAATTCTGATGTATCCTCTTCGTCATTACATCCAGACTGTGAACTGCAACTCAAACATATCAGAATGGTTGTAGAGTACAATGTATAAGAAGCAAATGATCTTCTTGGTGCTCTCACTTCTCCTTAATCATCCCTGATACTGGGTGTCATTTTTCCTTCGGCCGCAGACTTGAGCCATGATCTAGACAGAGAGGCCTTGTTCAGAGCTGCTTGAATCTGTATAACAATGTGTCTCACACAGTTAATCACACGTTGCTTCCTTGCCAGCATTTGACTTCATCTGTGGGAAACTGTGACCAGTGGTGGAGGAATTACTCAGATCTTTTACTGCAGTAAAAGTAGCAGTACCACACTGTACAGATTCTCTATATATTGCACTGAAATTACTGTATTGAAACTTTCACAGAAGTAAAAGTGTATTAGCATCCAAATATACTGAATGTAGCTAAAGTAAAAGTATTCAATATGCAGAATGACCCATTTCAGAATTGTATATATGATATTGTTGAATTATAATTATTGATTTAATTTTGCATTCTATTGCATTCATGTCTGCATTTGCATTCGTAGTCTCGACACTTTAACATTGCAGCTCATTTTTAATACTTTATATACTGCTGGGTATATTAATCTGTAAGAATTCATCATCATTTATTTGTTGATTATATTTTGCATTAATAAAAACAAATTAATTACTAATAATTTTAGCTGTAAAATAAATGTAGTGGGAAAAACAAATAAAAATACCTCCCTCTAAAATGTGGTGGAGTAAAAAGTAACATATAGAAATGCTCAAGTAAAGTACCTTAGACTTGGAGAAAATGTACTTTGCTACTTTTCACCACAGCTGCAGAAGAAATGTGCATTTGCACTACATAGTTTGGTAGAAGAATATTAACTGTGTACAATATATGCAGCTATCTGGTTTGTTGTGCTGGAAACACACGCTATAATAAAGGTTTATTAGGTGGTCCCTCAGTGTGAAAATGTAGTCAGGGACACCTTTGTATTTAAACTTTTTTAGCTGATTGGATCTAGGGCTGATATTAATACTTATTTTCATCACTGATTAATCTGGATATTTGACATTATTTTGTCTTTAAAATAATTGAAAATTGTAAAAATAAAAAGACCATCACATGTCTAAATCCCAAGTCTACGTCTTCACATTGCTTGTTTTGTCTGGCCAACAGTCCAAAACCCGCTGAACCATGGTAGCATGATGAGCAGAATAGGGAGCAAATTATTGATATGAGATAATATATAAGTGAAACAAAGGCTATGAAATATATTTACGGCATTAACAATTTGAATCAATACTTGGAATGGAGGATTTCTGGTTAATTTCATAGATTTATTTTTAGGTAACAAATTGCAGAATAAATATGAGGTAATTGTCAAAAGTTATTGCGTAGTATCATGAAATAATGTCATAATGCAGGGTTGTCAACAGATGATTTAGCAAAATGTTCAGATTTTTCACTAAAATGCACTGCTATTCCTACTCTGCCGTTCTAATTTAAGCAGCAGGAACAAAGCCTTTCTGGCAGAAAGCCCTGAAGGCCAACTTCTCCCACATACGAGTAGCAGGAAGTATGCTGGATATGCTCTACAGATCCCATGTGCTGAGACATATTTTGAAATTGCACTTGTTTGTTTTAAGACCTTTCAAGCTGTTTTGTAAATAGATGGTCAATTAACATTTTCACAATGTGAAATTATTTATAGGTTATTATGCAATGATTTTACTGGTCTGGCCTACTTGAGATCAAATTGGGTTCTACGTGGCTCTTGAACTAAAATTTGTTTGACACCCCTGTCATAATGGGTGGTGTGATTGTCTAGTAAAGTGTTGGTTCCTTTATTTCCACTGAGACAAGATGTAGAAGAAATTTGAAACAACCAAGTCTGTGTGTGTGATTGTTGAAGTCAGAATTTAATTTGTGTGTCCTCTGTGTGTGTTTTTAAACTCAGCTGTGTGTTGAGTTCTCTGTTGGTGGGATTGTGACCTCCACGTTGAGTCTGCAGAGTTCCCTGAAGATTCCGCAAGTCTGCTTGAATAGATTCTAGTTTCTGATATTTTTTTCATATATTAATTCACTGCTTCACTTTGCTGTTTTTTTATGTGTAATTGTTTGGGCTGTTTTTGGCTAAATTTTGCCCTATTGAAAGATATGACAAAGCAGCTTGGCAACTGAAGCACAAAAACAATCACTGATTTTCCCACAGAGATACCGATTTAGTCATGCACGCCCAGAAACAACACATTTCAGGTTATAATCCTCTGAATAGTGTTGTGTTTTCACGTCATCTGATTTTCCTGTTTTGCATCCAAAATGATTTGTTATTCTGAAAAGATTAAGTATAAAGATGTGACCTACTGTAGTGGAAATCTGGTTTTAATAGATACTATATTTGGAGTAAAATAAATGGATGTTCATTCATTGAATAAATATATTGTATGTCTCTTTGAGTGTAACTTAATGTAGATTTTTTTTTTGTTTAATAGTAAAATGTCCAAAGGAGGTGGTAAAAACACTGTAAAACACACACGTATTTGTTTGGTCTGTGACATATAAATAGTATAAGTCCTTTGCAGGATACTATGTCATTCTGTGAAAAATATCAGCAGTTTAAGTGCTTATATATATTTTTTTAATATTTCACAGTGCTTCTCTAACTTTTTAAAGATTTTTCAAGTGTGCAATTTTGTCTGAGGGCCCCATCAGATAACAAAAACATTTCCTTCTGTGTATTTTCATATACTACAAATTTTTTCCATGGACCCCTTAACCTCCCTTAGACAAAACATTCGCTGTATGTGTCTGCACAAATTAGAGCTTTGGTTGATATTATTTAAGTGTGAAGGCAGTACTGAACTGTTAATTATCAATCAGGATGTAATTATATGGTAATTATGCTCAGCGGTTACAACAGTATGTCACCACATGATTTGCGCTAATGCAGAAGCTTAATGTTCAAGGTTTAACAGTTTACTTTCTTTGGCAGATATTTAGATGTTTGTCATCCTTCAAAATCACTTTGACAAATGGCTCTTGAGTGAGTCTGTTGATTCTGAAATTGGGGTTTTAGCAGGTGTCATAAATTCCAAACGTCATGTTTGCTGTTAAGTTACATGAGCTCCCCTCCAGCAATTTCCTCCCCTTTACCCTATTGTTGGTGCCCACTGGTCAGGAAACATGTGTCTTTGAATAACCCAGACCAACAACCAGTGATTAATGGGGGGAAATGTGTGTGTGTGTGTGTGTGTGTGTGTATGTGTGTGTGTGTTTGTTTGGGTTTCCTCCACTTTGTTGATTGATGACCACAGTTACATGTCTGTGAAACCATGTTCTCAGTTCTCGGGGGGAGTGAGTGTTTGCATGTTTGCAGTCTCCATCAAGTGTTTATGTATTGATACACCATCAAGATGTTTAATGTATGCTTCAGATGTAGTTCCATACGAGAATGCCGACAAAATACCAACACTTCTGAGCTCAACAGTGGCCCGTTTCACAAATCTATTTTATCTGTAGTGTTAGGCCAGTCTTCGTTTTGCTTTTAGATTAGCTTAATGACAGTTTCACAGAAATAAAGACTTGACGTATTTTAAGCATAAAAGGTTAGCCACCCAGTATCCCCAGTCAGACCCATGTTTCCATGGTAATAGTCAGTTACACGTGCTGAGCAGTGGCACCAAATCACAAAAGAGTAAAAGTTGGCGCAAGATTTGTTGTTGTCTTAACAGCTGGAGCGATGAGGAAGGACAGAGTTTTTACAGAGCCTGACTGATGAGTTAACCATCAAACTAAGAAGCCACAGCCCTGCTACAAGTCTACACTGAGATTTTATACTAATGGAAGTCTTTTGTGTTGATACACTCTGCACCTTCCCAGTAAAGTGTCTGTGTAACTGCTGAATTCCTTCAGGAAAACAACATTTTCTGCTGGAGTGAATGAAGCTGAGCACTTTGTTGTCACTCAGATAGCAATGTTTTTAATTTGAATTTACCCAGAATTCATGGCAAATTGGTTCTACTTAAGGTAGTTCAGAATGAGAAAACTTTGTGCAACAGATGAATTTATCTGAAACCAGCCTTGCAGAGAAATGTACTCATTGTGTAACTTGGAGGGGAAAAAAACATGAAGAAAGGATCATGTAAATGATCAGACAGCTATGCTTGTATGCAAAGGTGAATATGTAGGGATTGGTTGAGGTGTTAATTAGCTGATAATTAACCATACATGTGAGAGACGGGTTGAGGGACTGTCGTTTTTACTACATTTAAAAATTCTAATTGGCTTTCATCGAAATTGTCATGTTGCCACCCTGCTTCACAGTTTTGTAAGAATCTACAGAAGAGGCCAAGATTTGGTATCTTATTATTTTTCTTTTTGTACAGTAACCGTTGCAACTATGCAAAATAATTGTGGGTTTTTTTGCATTTTGTGTGAAACGCCTTTGTCTTTGCTCATTGGTATTAAATTGGGTCAGAATGCAGAATAGTGCTTTTTGAATAATGCATGAAGAATACAGTGTGTCCATATATTAGCATACACAGACACATGGCAGTTGTTTTTGTCAAGTAAATGCAAAATAATATTTCTTATTGTATGGTTTATGTTCTATGCATTTCATTTTCTAAATACATGAATAATGCAGACGGAGGCAAGGTGGTTAGTAAGGCATTTCTACCAAGATATTAGTATTATGATATCCTTTTGTAATGTTTTCTTTCTTTTTCTTTTTTGAAATCATCAATCATCAGTGTGATTTGCCCCTCACAGACTAAACAAATCAAATTCCCAGTGGGTGTCCTGACAAGAATAGACTTGAAGATCCATTATGAATGCCAAATAATTATATATCAATACGCCATATCTCATTACGAAACACCATGCTGCAAACGCTCCTATCAAATAGTTTTTTTTTATTTTTATTTCTTGTATGCAACATTAGTGCTGTTTGTGCTTTTGGAAGCAGATTAAGATGTCTCTGACTAAAGGGAATTTTCCCATGCAGGCTTCCTCTGGCTGCTCTGCTCCACATTGTTTTCCGGAGCCGGGGTGATCCAACTGAGAGCGACTGTTTCCTGAAGCTGGATCTGGCCATCTTTCATCAGGAAATGTCTGAAAAGGCTAGGGTTACACTGAGGGGGCACCGTCTTCTGGGCTGTGAGAGTGTGTTTGTGTGTGTTGAGGGAAAGCTTGCTTATGTGTGCACCAACTCCTGGAGTTTGCCCCTTTTCACCCATTTCAATCAGGACTCTTCTGATCCAGTTTAACCTTTTACCCCCACCCCCACCTACCCATCCCCCATGCGCTCTTGGAGCCCCACCGTTAACCCCTCTCCCCCCATCACCTCCCCCTCCCCCAGAGGCTCGCTGAGAAGCAGGTGACTGATGTAGACTGTCGATATGGCCTACAGATAACATGAATAAA
>JAVQJL010081581.1:2500-13050 GCA_036024295.1 Nannoperca obscura | reverse complement strand
AACAGTTGGGCTCGTTGGTGTGTTTTTGGACAACAGTGGGGCTCGTTGGTGTGTTTTTGGACAACAGTGGGGCTCGTTGGTGTGTTTTTGGACAACAGTGGGGCTCGTTGGTGTGTTTTTGGCAACAGTTGGGCTCGTTGGTGTGTTTTTGGCAACAGTGGGGCTCGTAGGTGTGTTTTTGGACAACAGTGGGGCTCGTAGGTGTGTTTTTGGACAACAGTTGGGCTCGTTGGTGTGTTTTTGGCAACAGTGGGGCTCGTAGGTGTGTTTTTGGACAACAGTTGGGCTCGTTGGTGTGTTTTTTGACAACAGTGGGACTCATTGGTGTGTTTTTGGACAACAGTGGGGCTCTGTGGCGCAGACATAGCATGCTTTGGATGCACACACTTATTACACGGTAAGAAAAAGGCAGAATATCACCAAACTTCTGCCTTAAAAAGTTCAAATTATAGTCATGACTTTTTCTTTTCCTGGGGTAAATTATTTTCTATATTAGTTGTAGCTCTTGTCGGGCTGTTGTGACCTCTGATCTTTGACTCTGTTGATGATAAATCATTTTAATGTATAAGATAATCGTGTATTTGTGTCTCCTCTCAGATGTCTGTAAAGCAGAGTGCAGGAGCAGCAGCAGCGTGTCTCGTATGTGAGGGGAGCTGCTCTGGATTTCAGCCACATTCTTGGAGGTACAACTTTTCCCTGTTTTATGATTATTTTTATTTATTTATTTCTGCCTAAAAAACTAAATGATAAGAAAACCAAAAGGAATGAAGAGGAAGTGCTGGCTCCCTCTCTCCTCTCATCGATCCTCTGCCCTTAAAGAAACACGTTGGTGTATAGTTTTGCATATTTCAGCAAACTGACTGACGGCTCTGACTGAAGATGAGTCGGCTGTGAAACAGCGCTGCACAAACTGCACGGATGAACTGAACGAGGAAGTTGTGAAAGGGATTGAATCTGGTGGTTTTCTTGCATTAAAAAGCTTGTGAGCGAACACAAGTATCAGTTCTCACAGACGGGAAGCCAGTGAGGGATCGTGTGCTTGTCGTTACAGTAGAGGTTCCCACTGGTCTGCTGGTGTCTGTATTTAGAGGCTTAAGACGGCAACATTATGCACAAAGATTAATTCTCTTATACAGAATCGTGGCAGTCGGAGCTCTCACCCGAGGAGGTCAGTCGACGTGACCTTTGGTGAACTTTGAAAGTTTGACCTTTTACCTAAACCCATTTCATAACTGCTTCACATCAAGCAGATTCCGTAACTGTGTATTGTTTAATAGAGTTGCAGAGAGGGGAGGAGGTTTTTCAGGCATCCGGGGCTTCACGATCTGATGGATTATGTAGGTGACAGACAGTTGGAGCACTTGGAGACTTGGAAGAACATGAAACCCAGATCCTCACTGAATCATCACTGCAAAAGATAAACAGCTGTGTTAGAAAATATCTGGTACAAGAAGCCAATGGACAAACAAACTGAAGGACAGATGCAGAGCTTCAAGGTCTGTCATGTTTTTCCACCAACAGCGAGCCGGAGCTAAAACTGACACTTTGTAGAAATGTGATAAAACGAGACAAAGCTGAGGCTCGTGGGCATCGGAGTAATTAGAGGAGAACCCCAAACCCACAGTACAAACACGCTTTCTCAGAAACTGAACCGCCTTACACTAAAACCATACCGCAGAAATACATTTTAAAAAGTTAAACGTAGGTAATTTAAATATCTTTTGGTGTTTGTGGGTCATCAGCCTGCTGAATCTCATCACGCTACGTTTTGTTGGAGAAAACCACACAAATGGTACAAAAAAGAATCCATCTCAAAACAGTTTTTGATCCACCCAATTAAATTAAGGCACCTTGTTCAATGGCTTCTTGACCTTTCTGCTGTGCAGGAAAGCCTGCGTCGCCTGCGGCTGCAGCACGGTCGACCACGCTCCTGGAGGCGACGTCGAGGATGACCAGCGAATGGGACGCCTGCTGGCAGACTCCTCCTGCTCCCACCTGACAGCGAAGGTTAAAGGAGGCGGCGGCCTTCGCATGTACAAGAGGAACCGCATGATCGTGACCAATCCGGTGGTGTCGGGTAAAGACCCCACTTTCAACACCACGACGTACGACTGGGCGCCGCCCGGCCTCAACCAGACACTGGTGAGGGTCCGCGTGAAGTACAGGAGGTTGGTTGTTTGTGTGAAGCTGCAGTCTGTTGCTCACCAGCTGGTATGAACACAGCAGTCACACAAAATAAACCAGCTTTTAATCAAACTCACAATTCCAGCATCTAAACCTGTGATTTGTCACTGAAAACCCAAGAAAATGTTTAAATTACAACCCAAACCATCTGTTGCTTTAAAACAGCAACACGTCAGGTGTGAGGAAGCATTTGAAAGACATCGACCACCAGTAGCAGGAAGACTATTGCAGCATTACAGCCAGCGATGCTAAACTTAACATTAGTGGTTAAGGTTTTTACTGTGAACTGGACGTGTTACTGGACTCACGTTGGAGCAGCAGATGCTTTATACCATAGTGTCCCATTAGTTTTATCCCCGTTACACACAAACATGTACAACAACATGCAGTTGGTATTCTGGCCTTGAACCATCAGAGACTGGTCCGGTTCTCTGTACCCATCCCGGGTTGTCGGGTATGTTTGTTTTTAACCTCCTGTCCCGTGTGCACATGCTCATGAACAAAGAACGTGAGTGTGTTAGTTCAGCTCACAAGTAAAAAAAACAATTACATGCCTAAAACATAGTTAACATATAAAATGTAGTTGATATGTTTAACAAGAAAAGTTTTTTTTTCACTTTACTTTTTTTCACTTTACTTAAATTTTTTTCAGTTTAGTTTACTCCATTTTAGTTTGGTTTTTGAAGCCTTTTCAGCGCGTCAAACAGTCTAGACCATCTGGTTTCCATTAAAAACAGACCCCAAGTGCGTTTCAGGTTTCCCAGCCTATAATTATAAGGATGACAGTGATTATTGAGCACTGCAGTGGGGGACATTGCTGTGGTTGAACTTGTAGAGACAAATCCAGATCCAACTCTCTCCGACTGCTCTCCAGAGCCGTCTCTAAAAGTATTCAGCATGTTGTTTGTCTCATCCGACACGTTCGTAGCGTCTGACGACAGAGGGTGGCGTCTGCTGTACAGATTGTAAAGCGCCTCGAGGGGTTAGGGGTTACTATAACGCTGCAGCATGCAGAGACTGCTAATGCAGCTCTAGACTGTTAGTCACCATCTCACTCCGGTGCAGTCCTCTGGCAACACACAGATGTGTCACTGACAACATGGACAGGGTGATGAGAGCTGAAACACAGACTCACAAAGTCTCCTGAATATTTTTTCTGTCATCCAGCAGCGATGAAGCCTTTTTAACTTCCTTTCTCTCTCCGTGGCTCTGGTTTTACTATCGCAGCACACACCAGAGATTTACCTGGCGGTGCTTAATCAGCATTGTGTGAACTCGTCTAAAACTCGTTGTAAAAGTCCTGCATTCGAGTTTTAAGCTGCTGTAAATATAACAACTTCCTGTGAAAGTAACCTGAACTACAGTGACATGCCCCTGATCCCCCTCAGGCCATGCAGTACATGGAGCTCATCCCGGAGAGTCAACGTCCTGTCTCGGGGACAGATGGAGCGCTGACGCGACGCAGGCAGCTCTTCAGTCAGCTCCCCGTCCACGATCAGGACCCCATGAAGTGTCAGAGCCTGGCCAGTGAGGAGGAGGTACAGGCAACATGCTAATATTAGCTAGCTCGCTGATTATGTACAAGTTGTGGTACAAATCTCTTAAGTTCACTGCCCACACTACAGAAATCTATTTCTAATAGCCCAATAATTGTTAGCTACCAAGCTAGCATTAGGTCGGCTGTATGTTAGCTGGCCATTATCACTTAAATCAGTTTTTAAGGCTTGAAAACAACTTGCACATGTTGGAAAAGTCGGATGAAACAATGATTTCTTGTTACAAGTCGATCTCATTCTTCTCCTTCGTCCTCTTGCAGATTTCCTCCATGCTGCTGTTTGTGAAGGACTACAAACAGGAGGTGCTGGGAGTCGGGGAGGTGGCCCTACCTGGCGAGGGCGGAGCTCTGAGTGAAGTAGCTAATCAGAGGACAGCGAAGGAGGCCAAGGACCGCAGCAACAGCGACAAGAAGCATCAGGACACCGGCTCGACCAATCGCAGCGCTGCCTCAGCTGCTGGTTCCACTAATGGAACAGATGACAGCACAAAGTCTGAATGTGTAAGTAAATAAGACGTAATTGTGGTTGCAGCCTGAAGAAAAACACTTTTGCTTTGACAAAGCACCACTCTTTCACTCAGAAAAGTTTTGTGTTTCTGTATCGTTCATAAAGCATTCTAGACCCCTGAAATTTCACTGTTAATAGGCCTCATCACACTTCTGACCACCTCATTCATATCTCTTTCTGGGGGCCTCTGGGGTAGCCTACACAGGAGGTACTACACCCTGATTGAGGGTGAAGAGTGAGCGCACTGATGAGCGCACTTTCTCAGAGTGCAATTGTAAAACTTCGACAGAGTCTAGCAAAATATGTTATAGGACTAGATAAATGATGTACTCATACATCTGGAGTTATATCCATGTGACTTGTTATTAGGGCCCGAGCACGAAATGTTGTGCAAGGACCTATTGAAATTCAAAGAATTATTATTATTATTACGACACTTCAATGGCCAAAACGGGGGTCTAGACGTGCTCGAAAACTCTTGAAATTTTGCGGACGCGTCAGGCGTCGCGAAAATACTGATCTGACAATGGTTCGGAGAATGGGGCGGGATGGGAAAAAAAATAGCGCCACCTACAGTTTTCATTTCCGAAGCCCCCTCCTTTAATTTCAATTGTTATTGTTTCCCGGTTGGTAATCTAGTCGGGGGGACTAGACTCTTTTAGTCACAACATGTAACATAGAAAACTAGAAACACCCAGGTGGTTTTAGTAGTTTGGTACACGACCTTCCTTCACATTCTTCTCTCCGTCCTCTAGCGGTGTACCGGTTGCCATGGTGAGGTTGCCAAGGAGAATCCAGCTGTTTATGCTGAGCGTGCAGGTTACCATAGTGCCCTGTGGCATCCCACCTGCTTCGTGTGTTCAGAGTGCGGCGTGGGATTGGTGGACCTGGTCTACTTCTGGTCCAATCAGAAGCTGTTCTGCGGACGACACTACTGTCAGACGGTGTGGCCGCGATGCTCAGGCTGCGACGAGGTGAGATGACGTCCTGCAGACGCAATCAATATCAAACACGAGGAATGTAGTGATGCGTTTGTACAGACATTGTTTCACAGAGGATGAACCCTAATCACTCTGGTTTATGATTAAATACCTGTAAACCTAATGATATATTTTCTCATCACTGATAATTAGCACATGTTAGCATGCTAACAGCCTAAGCTAACACTGTGAACATGGTAAATATCGTAGCTTCTAAACATCAGCATGTTGACGTTGTGAGCATTTTAGCATGCTGATGTTAGCATTTAGCTCAAAGCACCACTGTGCAGAAAGGGAATCTTAAAATGCTTGTTTTTGCCACTGACAGGCAACAAGATCTTTTTGTCTTCCTGCAACAACTCAAACTCTTGTGAGATGGCAAAGTGAGACTTTTCCGTCAGCTTTTGGTTAAACAAAAAGGATCTTGCTCTGTAGGGATCGTTTTTAACGTTGTCAGACACTCAGAATGACTTTCTGAGCTTCTCAGTGGCAAAAACAAGCACTTTAGTAGATATACATTTCAGTGGCGCACTTGCGGCCAGTTCGCAGCTGCCGGTGGAGGTGATCTACTGGACCAGTTTAAAGGTTTTGGTAAGTATAAGTAATTTTGACCCCAACATTTGTAAAAGTAGGATCCAGTTTTCCAGAGTTTCCCTTTAAGTACAGCCTCACGGAGCAGCTAGCATGGCTGTAGCCTCTCAGTATTACCCACAACTAACCATGTTTTTTTCCTCAGCTGATCTTCTGCCGGCCTTTTCACACGTCAAAGGATGGACGGACGTGGCATCGTCATCATTTCTGCTGCTGGAAGTGCGGGCAAAGCCTGGACACGCCCTGTCAGCACTGACACTCACACGTTACACAACTCAACACAACACGGTGTTCAGTTTTAAGAAGTTTTAGAAATGCTCGAAAACGCTTTAGAGGCAGTGAAGCAATACTGAAAGAACATGTCAGACAAGACAATTAAATATGAACAAAGTAAATCTAATATAGACCGTTGTTTATTTTATATATATTTTTTAAGTAAGTAAAAGATAAATAATACAGAATAATTAGAGCCTAAAGTCTTTAAATTATGTTTAGTTGACATCTAGTATTAAAAATACTGCGTCCTACAAAGAAATAAAAGTCCAGCTGATATATTGATATTTAAAGTACTTTAGCCATCGAGCTGACAGTGAAGTCCTCAGAGACTTGTTCAGTTGAGCCTACTGGTGTTTCAAGTACTTATGGAAACGTTCAGTTGACACTAAAGTGTTTAAAGTACTTTTGGTTGATTTATTAGCACTTGGAGGACTGACAGTGACGGGAGCCAGATGTGCTGCAGCGCTTCAGAGGCAAACAGCCGCGGACAGTTCAGGGAACCAATGAGTAAATCAAATTAAAGGAGGAGAAATATATATTAGTAAACATAAATAGAAAAAAAAAGACAATCTCAACTCAAGGTCTGCTTACCAGCTGGTCCCAGAGCTTTCAACCACTTCTCACATTGGCTTCATCAGCAGATGGACTAGGTTCAGTTGTCATGGAAGTGTAGTTCCAAGTCTCTGTTTTTCTGAGCGCTGTTTGGATTTTCTGTCCCTGTGAATGAAAGTTTATTTTTGACAGCCTCAACTCATGGTCCACTTACTAGTTTAGGAGCTTTCGACTGTACCACATGGTCTTAATCAGTAGGATGAGTTTGAACAGCTACATCACGATCAATCGACTAAACAAACTCCATCTGCTGAGGTCATGAATGAACCTCAATAATCTCTCTTTTTTAATATCAATTTAATTGAAAAGGCAACATCAAAATTCAATCTGGACATGTCAGTGTCTCCTCAGGATTTATTTTGTCTTAGCATAACTACGAGTTTCTCAACTTTTGGGATTTGAGTCACTTGAATGAAATACTGTATATCATAATTTCTGTAAAATGTATTTGGAGCTCTCTTGATGCTGCAAACACAAGTATAAACTGAAATCCACATAACAGGTCTACAGTCGGCATCATGGAAATATTGGTTCTTTTAAAGAAAACCTGATTTAACCCTTTAAGGTCTGTCATTGATTGTATTTTTTATTTTGTAATTAAAGTTTTATAAGTTTAATAACAAGTGAAATTACGTGCTAGTAAACATTTGTCAACATATTTTTTGTAGAAATCAACTTATATTGGAAGACTTTCCTAAATGTGTGAAATGGTAATTAGTGTCCTAACATGTCAGGTTTGAATCCTTAGATTTCACTTGTTAACATTTGTTTTAGGCAGGAATCATCTAATTGTTTGACTTAAACCTCAGAGAACTGGACAGGCAGACGGCTGGAAGGCATATAACTAATAACTAAATAATAGGACGATTAATAGACTTGTTTTGTGGCTCTTTTCTTCAACTGAAGTTGTGTTGTGTTTGTTGTAACCTACTAATTTAGCAAATAGAAAGGCTGGATTTTACTTACCATTAATTTGTTGTTCTCTTTTCTTTCTCTTTGACGTGTTATTTCAGTCAAACTGCAGATGCATTTTGTTTTTAACCTCTTTCATGAACATGGATCTCTGCTGATGCTAAACGCTGCTTTATGTTATATTCCTGATACATTTGTGTATTTTTATCAAGGGTCTTTGTTATTTTTTGATATGTGTCAGCCAGGAGGAGAGTACTGTGACGTAGACAAAGTTTTCTGGCTGTAAAGTTAGCACTTTTGCGATGTGCTAAACCCCCTAAATACAAGTTAGCCAGAAATACAGCCTGTGCTGGACAGAAGCTAATTAGCTTTACTTTTGTTCCAAGGAGTAAAATTCATCAATACAATCAGGTAACATAACTGGCTTGAGTTTTGTGTTCTTCGGTTACTTTTCAATTGATTGCTGTTAGCAAAATGCTAACTGTACAAAAACAAAGGTTTTAGCTAGCTATACTGTTTGACATGATTAGCTAAATATGTAGCATAAAGACAACAATACTGTTCAGTAAGATGATACAGTAGATTATTGTAATATCATATTTAATATTGATAGTTTTATCTCTGTGTGTATCCAGTATGACATGTGTAGCCTATCTTAGTACCAAAACTGGAAGTTGGAAACTGCTAGCCTAGCCTAGCTTAGCTCAGTTAATTATGGAATAATACACATTTGAAATGAACCCAACAAGATGAGATCATTTTTTTCTGGGTGAGGTGATGAACAAGGATTTCTAAAAATCTGCTCTGTAAAGGAAATCAAGTTTTTGTTATAATGTAATAATAAAATATAAACAGAAACGGTCATATCGACATGTTCACGACCCTCTTGAGTAGCCAGCATGAAAAACAATAATAAATGTGTTTAATTACGTTTGATTCTGTGTTCAAAATCATTTACAACACACAGTTAAAGAACTTACTCATCATACGAAGCGTTTAACATGATTGTAATCACAAAAACTGCAAAATAAAGTACTTTAGATAGTTTTAATGCATCCCTACTGTTTCATTAGTTGCAGAAAGTTCAGACAACTTAAGGTAACTAAATTACCTTGATGGTGTGTGTGTGTGTGTGTGCTGACCTACTCCCTGCAGGAATGTTAAGTATTCCTGTGGTTTCTCGGGGAGAGTTCCTGGGATGTTGCGTCACCCAGCTGACCGTCTGACAGCCGCTTCCTGAACCATGAAAGAAAAACCAGAAAAGGATATTTTTAGTCCCAAACTGAGACAAATCGGTTTGGTTTGCAGAGTTTCATGGCCTTTAATAGCATCCAGTGTGATCAGGGGGAGGCGTTCACGGAAGGTCTGTAGGACTCGTTCAGCACATCCTCTGACTGCATGCAGAAATTATCCGAAAGGTTACAGAAAGGTTACATTTAGAAATAGTGTCCACAGTGATGGATGAACTGAACTGAATTCATTTGAAAACTGCAGGTGTTCTGGGTTTTAGCTAAACCGACAGGACTGTGTGAATCACCCAGAAGGAAGAAAATGGACAAAATTACACATTCAATCAAAATAAAACAAATTACAGTAAACGTACAGCGTCACCTGGTCAGATATAACAGAATAAAAGGCAAAGTACAAAAACAGTATTGACTAAGTTAGCAAATAAGCAAACTCTGAAATATGCTCAGTAAATACCTAAATGTGTATATAATGTATTATAATTTCACCCAAGTTAATTATTTATGATTAAATAGGCAACAATTAAACCTGTAATCACTGATTTTGCCACTTGGGGGCAGCAAAAACAAGTTTTGACATGTCATCACCTTTTTAGATGATATTGTGAAGCTGTTAGCAAACAGTTGCTGATTTACACGTCGAGCGGCGTTTGAAGTTGTTTCTATCAACCTGTAAGTCCAATATTTACTCTCTTTTAGCTCTGAAATATCTGTCTCTTATCTGCTAAATGCTCCACTGTGCTCACCTGAGCAGGTAGTAAACGGTTTTTAAAACTTTTTCTCCAAAACCAACTATATGAGCGACCCCTTTCATATGTCACATTATTTTCACATTGTCATTTATCACATTATAAAAATAAAATATTGATTATATCTGCTTTAAAGTAAATGTTTTGGGGAAAACAGCCTTAGTAATTATTAATTAAAAGTTAAATACACAAAATCTACTTCATTAGTTTTGAATGCTAAATCCTGATTGGTGCATTGAAGGACGTGACATCACGAGTCCAGCTGAGCCCCGCCCACTTAATACAAGTGCCAAAAACTCGGTTAAAATAAAAAATAAAGAAAACTCTCATGTGAAATAAATAAGTGTTTCAACTTTGGCAGGAAGTTGTGTGTATGTGTCTGATCCAGTCGCTCATAAAAATCTAAGTATTCAGGGGCCTTTAACTCTTTTATAGAGTTTGTATTGTTTAAACATTTGTCTTTGAAATAAACAGATATTGCTTCTTGAGCTGCTGGAGCCTCGACACTGTAAAATGTGAACGTGTGGACACACAGTGCAGACTTGAGAGGGTGGCGCCCTCACGTGGAGGCGCTGCACACACACGCGAGTTTTGTGATGATTTTTCCGACATTACCTGAACGCAGCACGGTCCTCTGTACTTTCCCTTTAAGTGAAGATGAAGGCTGTTGTGTAATTTGGGTGAAAGAGGAGGAAGAGGAGGAGGAGGAGGAGCGCAGCGAATGGTGGACAGCTTTCTTTGACAGAGCGAAGAGGACTCGGACAGGTACGGCGTCACACCTGCACACCTGCTCATTTACATGCTGTAAAGAATATAAACATGTGGACACGCAGCAGCTGGCTGACCTGCAGCGTGTCGTGTTGTGTTCATGTGTAACACTTGACTGTATCCTGAATCCTAACCAGGATACGTGTGATGTTTTTATCTGCTGGTGCT
>JAVQJL010081575.1:0-26812 GCA_036024295.1 Nannoperca obscura | reverse complement strand
CAAAAATTTAAAATTTTATTAAAACACCAAACTGTCTCAAATAAAATATTTTTGAAATAACCCACACCCCCCCCCCCCCCCCCCCCCGACATTTTAGCAACAGGAAGCTAGTAATTTGTCCCCATATGCCCCCTGCACTTCTACTTACTCATGCTTGGTTAGGCCAGAAAGGGCACTGAAGAAGCAGATGAAGCAGAATGACGAGCCAGGCTGTTAGCCTCAGCTAGCATGACCTGGTAAAATCCATAATGCACTAGACAGCATGACAATACATGGCATACTATATTTATAGATTTCGGATCTGTTCCTCTTTTTCCCTTTGGGGCCACAGAGAAAACATGTCAAACTGTTGTTTGGCTTCGCATTATTTATTTGCCTAGCTTAGCAATAGCACTCTCTACTTTATATCACTCCCAACTCTCATACTATCATTTGTTATGCTTCCAAGCTTCTCCACAGTGCCGACCCTTATTCCCATTTTCATTACCATCATTATAAGAGTCAAACGGCCATTCCCTCATTTTTATGTGCCTGATAATCAGCCTTTTTGTGAAGGGCACAATGTGAGCACCGCTGCCAAGTCTCACCGCCAGAATGCCAACTAAAACTAAAACATGATAAAAAAAAAAGAGCACAGGACACTCGCCAACGGGTTTACCTACCAAACATTAAGACTGAACATTATGCAATGGTACAATAACATTGCAGTCATTTTAACACCAGCAGTTTATGAGCCCGTCCTTGGAGATGGAAGTGAATGCTAGGCAGGGAAGGTGGATGCAAAATACTCTCCTGTTTCTCAGCCATCAAGGTGCCCTTGTACAGGACAAGTAAACCTCAACGGCTCCAGTGGTGCTGTTCAGTAGTTATCGGTACAAGAGTGTGTCTGTACCAGGCAGATCCCAAGTGTGAGTATGCAGCTGTCAAATTATAAAGCACAGCAATATTGAAAAACGCCTAAGAAAACTGTTCTCTGAAGGTATATTCAATTTGTAAAGTAAGAACTAGGTCTACATTATAAAAAAAATTAAATTAAGACATATTCAACAGCCATAGCGCAATATAAATAATGCTTCTACAATAATTATTCCACTAATGCCATTATTGACCTGATTTGGTCTGATTTAAGAAGGATGGGAAAAATCATCAAATTGTAAGATATGACAGAATCTTCAAAATTGCAGGCAACCTTTGTCAACCATTTCAATTAAAATAACAGGGTTCTCTTTAATGTTCCAGTTTCAGAAATGGCAGCAGTTGCAAAAAGCCCTCACAACATGGTGACACAAAAATGAAGATGAAGGAACAAAAGAACTTTCTTTCATTGTTCCATTTGTTTAAATATGAACAATTTCAGTCATGGTATTGCTTTATCTATCTTTTCCCCACTTCCTCTCTCAGGCAGTTTCTCTGGTTGTGCTGGGGCTAAATCCTCCCTTGAGGAAATGTCAGAGTTTGTGAGGGGACAGTATAGAGGCAAGCTGTTTGTGTGTGTGTGTGTGTGTGTGTGTGTGTGTGTGTGTGTGTGTGTGTGTGTGTCTCAGTATCTACAAATGTGTCAACCACAATGCAGCATTTGGAAAAAAATATTCATTCATCATTTTTCCAGTCTTAGGTAAATGATCTGGTGCAGGGGCAAGACTAGAAACGCAGTCCTGCTTTTAACAAGGATTAAGGAATTAAAGTCAGCTAAGTATCACATATACATGCACCTCTAAAGTGAACACTGAGGCAAAATTTTCATAGTTGGTTGTCATATGATTTACATTACAAACCACTTCTGAAATAAAATAAAAATAGAAAGCAATGCCTACAAGCCGCAAAAAATATAGCATAATGATGTAGGCTACATTAGCTCACTGGTTAGCTTAAGCATAACCAAGGTCAGTCATTGCAGCTCAACTGGTTCCATTGATATTAATAGGTACTGGCAGTGACTGCACCCCGTGGGATCATATCTCTGCAGGTTGGCAAGCTCAGGTATGGGCCAGCACAATAAGCAAACGCACACACAAACACACAACAGAGCAGACATGGCACAGACTCGAAGACATAAAACACCACCATTCATAAACACTTTCACAGCCACACAAAAGAGTGAGGAGATGCAACAGTAGCATTAGTAGAAGCATGTTACTTTGAACACAAACAAACAAGAACAAAAAACACTTTCAGTCTTTCCTTATTTGGTTCAGGCAAAATACAGCTTTACATTCTCACAAAAGAAGAACCTTAACGTACAGACACATCCAGACCTCTCTACCTCTCGCTCTCTGACTACTATCTCTCAAAGTAAATGGGTTTGTGTATATCAAAAGCACATACTTACTTACTTATTTACTGAAACTTTATTTTAGACACATAAAAAAAAAACATATCAGTAAATAGGTAAAATACAAAGACACCCGATATCAAAATATATATAAGTTCTCACATCCACAATAATTAAAGCACATAAAAGTATCCAAAAACAAGAGGAATACCTTGTGCCACTTTATGTAACATTAATTAAAGCCACACAACATACATTCATTGACATATAAATTTATACATAAAATTACTCATCACTGCTTGAAACTTGCAACATTAGTTGTGACAAACACATGACTTGTATTGACAGTATTCCACCTTGTCGTTTTCCATTTGTCACTGGACGGGGTGCAGATATAATCTTACCCCATCTGGTTTGCATGGTTTGATGTGAGGGCCAAAAATGCAAGATCCTTGCCACATATGGGGGATCTCTCGCTCTTTTAACAAACAACTAACCATGATTACTTGATCAAATGCTTTGGACGCATCAAGAAAGTCCATAAATATTGAAGTATTATATTTTCTATATTTACCAACTTCCTAAATGCGTAAATACGCATATCTGTGCTGTGGTTATTCTTAAAACGAAACTGATTGTCAGTGGTTGCTATGTATTTTTGAAGCCTATCAAGGATAATTCTTTCTGATACTTATGTATGCTAGCCAGTGCAACTGGTCTGGTTTTGTCTTTGACAACTGGCACAAATAAGACAAATAGATAAAATAGAGTCAGGTAGTATTCTATGCCTGAGCAGTCCAGAAAAACACATAACTGAGATCCTATGACTTGCATACTTAAGATGTTCTGCTGTTATTTGATCAAGGGCACTTGTCTTATCCGTTGCCAGTCTCTCAATGGCATAGCCCACTTCATCAGGTCTAATAAGTACACCATCATTATTGGTATCAGGATTGCTATTGCTATCAGGACAAAACTGGATTAAGTGTTGACCAAGTTATTATCTGAAATATCCGACTCCAAGTCAAGAGAGAATTTTGTGGCAAAGACACACAGCTTAGTCTTTACAACCTGTATGTTTCCCCCAGCGCTGATTCCAACAATGCCGCTTGTCTTCTTCTCTTATGGAGGATTCAAGTGGTGTTTGAATCCCGGGTGCACCCCTTCTTAGACCAGGTTGCTCAATCACGCACAAGCGTTGGTTTGCGTTTGTTATTTACATCTTTTTGTGGTCCTTTAAGTGTCATAAAGCACTGAGAGGAGTTCAAAAATAACTTTCTTGCAGTTCTTTCTTGCAGTTCTCAGTCCACTCAGATCCAGAAAATTAAAAAGTTTCTTCCACAATCTTTTTGCCATCAACAGATGTGTATATCTCTGGTTTTATTCGAGATTTGCTCAGAGCAGCAGCAGCAGCACTACCACCTCTACCACACCCCTCCACCATATTTGATCATATGATGTCAATGTCACTACACATTTTTAAGCAATTAGAAAAATCAGCTGCAGAAACTTGTTTTTAGATGAATACACAAGTTCACTGCATACTTTCTGCTGTGTATTTATTCTGACAGCCGGTAATCAAATGCAGATCATTGTAGCTGTTCACCACTGAGGCAGTTTTAGTCAAATGAAGCATTCAAGTGTGATATTTTAACATTTAACTAACTAGACAATAGTCAGACTGAACACATGCACTGTACTTAAAATGGATGAGCTGCTGTTTGTTAATGAGTGCCTTGTGTATCCCCAATTTCAAATTGTAATAAATCTTTAGTCATATTGAGAACCTTTCTATCTCAGACATCAATCTGCATAACATGAGATGATTTGTTCCAATGAAAATGTAGGAAATTATGCCCATTTAGTACCACTGTTGTCCCAATTTATCAAGGCATCTACTCATTGACTGGCCAACGGTTCCGTGTGTGCTGTCTGTCACGTTGACACTCTCTCTTTTTCTTTTACAGCCTCTTCCATCTGCCTGACTTTCCTTTACAGATGGCTAAAGTAATGGCAACTCAAAGATGAGGAGGGATGGAGGAGAAGAAGAGTGACAAAGCTGGGTAAGCAATGAAGAGAGGGAAAGAAGGGAAACGGAATCCCTATAAATCACATGTGGCAAATTCAGCACTCACACATCAGCAGCAACTCTCTCCATTAATTAATATCCTGTTAAAGAAACATTTCCATCAATTCCATTAATATTTAGGTTATTTTAGATTTAAATTTATATTTCACTATGTTCAGCTTAGAGAAATACTAAATAATTACACCAAGGCTATTGATTCTTGGAAATAATTTGCACTATTAACATGCAATCTATAGCTGGATATTGTATGTGGATAAAGAAAAATGCATGTTAATGCAGACTGTAAGTGTTAATACATTGCATTCAATCAGAATGCTATCTGATTATGTATGCCGGTAGTCTGGCTCACATTGTGATTGGATCTAAGCCAGGTGTAAATGCAATCTGTACAGCGACAGTATTCCCTGTGGGGGCGCAATTAGATGTTTCCATAATAATGACAGTATACAAAACACAGTATACATAAAAGGCACTAACCCAATGATCACCTACTATTTCCTTAATAAAGACCTAATACATTTTGATAAAAAGTGTTATTGTGTCATCATACTACAATTCCTAAAGTCAACATATTGTTTTTACTACAAAGAGCACTGTCTTTTACTGTAGTACCTTAGATTAATGATCAGTTTTAGTGTCTTTTTAGGAGAATCACCTATTAATAAAAAATACTATTTTTCCCACAAATGCAGCTGTTTCACCCCTGATTAGTGTCTGAAGTCTTCCTGACAAGCTGCATGCAGCCCCAACAACCTTCACCAAGACAGTGGGGAAGCTTGAATGTTGCCTGAGAGACTAAATTTGGGCAGGAAACATGTAAATATTACTGGTTAGTGCATGAAAAGGTTAAATACTGCAAGTGCACAGTAAAAACTGAAGGCAACTCAGATGAGCATTTTGATCAACTCAGATATTTTCTCTTCTGGATTTTTCAGCTGGACAGTCAGATGACTTGGTTTAATGGTCTTTTAGTGCCTGTATCAAACCTAAAATATAAAAGTGGAAAGATAAAAATATGAAAGCACCCAAGTACATCAGTTTTACATATCCTGCCACAGGTATTGATTAGGAAACCCACATACAGAACCACCATTTCCTGTGAATTAGGTGTCTGGTCTATAAACTAAAATGACAACCACTCACACACTGGTACTGGTCTTGGGACTATACAAGGCTCTGTAGTACTGTAGGCATGCTCTGATCAATAACTTCTTGAAGCACTAAATTACGTGGAATCGTGGCCAGAAGGGCGTTAGGTAGGATCGAGGTGTGTGTGTGCATGTGTCTGTGTGGTGGGTGTTGGTAATAAGATGAAGGGTCGCAGCATCCCTCGTGTTCCTGCCACAACTGCATCTGCAATCTTTAATTTAAACATTTCATTTAAATATGAAATGTTAATTGTGAAACAGAGTGAGAAAAAAAATGGTGAATGAGGATGAGGGATGAGGAGCGGGAGTGAGAGAATGTGTAAGTGAAACAGATGGAGTGGAAACAAATGCATTGTGATAACATCATTTAAACAGTGCTTGGCTCTCTGAGGGCCCTGGCTGCCTTTGCACTCCCTCTCACACTCGTTTGACTGGGAAAATGGCCAAAAGGACACGCACTCTCTCTCTCTCCCTCCCTCCCCTGCCAAGAGACAAAATTGTACAGAATTGTGCTGTCAAGTCTCATTTGTGAGAGAAATCGCACACTGGTTATTACTTGAAGACAGCAGGTTGTTTGGTGACTTCTGATGAATCATCTTATTGCTATGTGTGTAGGTTTAGATCATAATGTATGTGGTCTTAGTTAAAAAAGTGTGTATTAGGGATGAAACAGTTCATGTTAAAACTCCGTTTAGTTCGCTAGTCACGGTTCAGGGCATGTAGCCTATGTGTTGTTTGGTTCATTTGAAATAGGCTATGAGGCCTACTGTGTGCTTTGTTTCATGTCGAGTTAGTCTACTGTTTCTATTTATTGTCACGCTATAAGCGGGGAATAGCCTCACTGATTTCAGTCAAAAGAACATGCACAGAATTGCAGCTGTCAGTCAGTCTTGGAAATGGCAAGTGGACAAGACAAAGTGCAGTTAGAGGATCTGCCATCATCGTTTCGGTCTGATGTACGCATTTAGTGTTACCTGTAACATCGGTGGATAAATTGCACTGTGCAACATGTAAGGCTAATGCTAGCAGCAATACCTTCAAAATGATGAACCATTTAGCAACCCAGTGTGTCAGGAGGAGAGAGTTGAGTAGGAAAGAGCAACTCCTTCTTCCCGCAGCAGCGGGGGGTGGGGGTGGGGGGGGCTATGCAGTTGTGGAGGATTTCATCATGATTAAAGTACTTGAGATTCGATAAAATATCCCCTCTCGCCGCACTTAAGCAACACAGTAAATCCCAAACTTTATGAATTGACACGACAAAGAATTGTCCAACACATGAAAATAGGATGAACAAAGCAGTTTATATCGATGGCCTAAGTCTATATGATGTAGCAATTTATATATGAAATTAACAAAGCTGCATGTTTTGTTTGCAGAAATTAGAAAATCTATTCTTTTTATTAAGATTTGACAATGAAGAAGTGTTTGTTATGTTCTTAGCCTCAATTTTGTTAAGGCAAACAGTCAGCCACATAAATAAAAAGGATGTTGAAATTGGCAATGCCCCACACACATAACGACACACTCAAGCGCACACAACTGACCCTAATAGGAACTGTAATTGAGGTTATCATGGGTCTTTGGTGCAGTGGTTGCAATAACGAGAGGAACAAAAGGTGACATGTCAGCTATTTTGCCCAAGCAGATGTTAGGGCAGGGCTCAGCACACTGAAACAAACTGTGGGTGAGAAAAACACATTTTTGCTTTTTTTTTATTTTTATTTTTACATAACTTAGAGGTAAAGGATATATCAGCATGCCTGACATTAAAGTATGGTTGAGTCTGACATAGTAAAGAAAATACAGGTGTTAAATGGCAGTGTTCATGCTTTTCTCTTTTTTTTGCGTAGTTCACAGTTCCTCCTTTATGTCATGGTCCTTGTCCCTGCCATCTCCTCTGTTGGCCTGGGGAGGGTGGAAAATGCCATGTGCCTGCTCCCACACACGGAGTCACCATCGGACAAGAAGGACATTCACCAAGAGAGTGCAACACGTGCAGAGATTCACGCTATCTCATTTTCCCTGTTTCCCTAAAGAGATGCCCTGGCAGCAGGAGTCTCTGGTGTAGAGACCATGACGCAATCCCCTGCTGGCTTCCCACATGAACTACTTGACTTGTCCACCAACCGTTATACATGACAAGCCTTTGGAAATGACATGTCTTTTCTCTTTTCCTCTCTCTCTAAGCCAACATTTACCTATATGTTACCTTATCTCCTCATTTGTTACTCATCTCTACTGCCTTTTATTCTTTCTTTTGATTCACTCTTTTGTCATCCTTTCCTCAACCTCCCTCCTCTCCTATTGAACAATTTGTCCCTCTTGGAGCTGATATCACTTGGGCTTGATGCATTTATGTGAGTGACTCAGGCGCTTCAGTTACATGACAGTCTACAGAGTTTTAGAAGAAACCCACCAACTCAGCTACTTGGGGAATGTGTGTGTGTGTGTGTGTGTATTAGTAAGTTTAAAGCTGGTCTTTAATGACCTAAGCCCCAAGGCTCATTTGAGCTGCATATACCAGCAGTCAACTGTCCAAACATCTGGGTGGTAACACACACACACACACACACACACACACACACATAAATAAACACACACACAGGGGCTGAGCTTTTATCATTGGCCAGAGGAAGGGTTTTAGCATCCACCCTGACAGATGCCGCCCACACATCAACACACACACACACACACACACACACACACACACACACACACACCCCTGCCGGTGGAAAAACACTGGAGAAGGACTTAGGCTGAGTATGATCCATATATGTGTAACATATATCTGACAGCTAGGATTATGTGTATATATGAGAGCGAGAGAGAGCTGTATGTGTTGGTGTGTGTGTGTGTGTGTGTGTGTGAGACAGTGACAAAGCAGGGCCATTTCAGCAGGTCCCTAGCAGTCACTAACTCTCTCCTCTCTCTTTCTCACCTCTCTCTCTCCACACGTCTTTGTTCTCTCTTTGATACTCCCTCTCTCTAAAGCTCGCCTCTCTTCGTTTCTTTTCTCCCCCCCCCTCCCTGCCAGCCCCTTCCCCATACTTTCCGTTTCTCGCCCCTTCTGGAGCTGACGGAGCAATAAGGGAACAGGCCCAGGAGAGTGCAAGGGTCACTGGACAGACGTCAGGGTAATGGCAGGGGTCAGTGTTGAAAGTGTGCGTTATGGTTTTATCATCTTTCCACCAGGTCAGGGTGTGTAGATGAAATCACTAAATCAGCCAGGCATGAAGTGAGTCTTCCCCACTAGATTCATGTCTGAATTCACGGAACAAAATACTACACCCACCTTCCCTTTTGATGAAACACACATCTCTTTTGACTTCCATGTATTAAAAAAAAGTTCAGCAGACTTTGCAAATTTCATTATTGCACTCTACTTCCCAGACATGTTTCACCACTAATGCATTACCGCAATAGTAATTAGTAAGGAGTGTTATTATTTTGTTTAGAGTAGACAATGGCAAACAGATATTGAGATATTTGTCATGTGAAACCTTGCATTTCCGAAAAATCTAAACTGCCGTAGCAGCCTTGTTTGATAACTGCAATAATATCATCATCTGTAAGTTGATATTGTTAGCAAACATCCAGCAGTTATCCATAAAGCCGAGGGGAGCTACAGATTTGGGTTATAACTCTCTGTAGGGTCATCATCACTATGAGCAACCCTTTTCACATTGTCATAGTGTTTTCACATTGTCATCTGATACATTGTTATTACAAAAATATTGATAAAAGCCGATATAAGCTTGATGGAATGCATTGTTATACATTGGTAATACAAAGTAATGATTAGGTGCAGGTAATTTCTCACTTTTGTACACTTGTAACATTAACATTAGCAACATTACAGCAACAATTGACTCAAGCACTGATACCCTTTTGAAACCATTTTTTTATAAGTGATCTATAGTCATTTATGACAGAGCTTGTGCAGTTTAGACACTTCAAGGATGAGATTGCTAACACAACAAAATGAATGAGATATATTTTTGACCCTATTTCAGTCCCTGCTCCACAGTTTCTACACAGTTAATATTAGATGCACAAAGCCATACAATGTCAATAGGGCATATTCTCTCATGCAGTTGTGGCATTTGGCACCCTATTTGGTGCGTGATCTCTGTTATTTGTCAGTTAGAAGATTTCTGTGTGCCGCTCATTTAATAACTTAATTTAGTCCCTCTTCCTCTTACCAAGACCTTTTGTCTTTTTTTGTCCTGAACTCAGTGTTACTTTGCCCTCCCTCCCACTCTCTGTCTCTCTTCCTTTCACTGTGGAAGAGGTCTGAAGTTGCAGTCACCAGAGCAATTAGAGACTTCATGTTCCTCCTCACTGTCAAGAGGAAGCAAGGATACACACATACACACGTCACACATACTCACACACACACACACACACATGCACACACCACTCGTCCTCTGTCGTCCTCTGTACTGACAGGCACTGGGCAAAAGTTCACTCTGCCACTGTGCTAACTATCTCCCTTTTTCTTCCTCTCTCTTTTCCTCCTTCTCACGCTCTGCCTTTTTGAGAAAATTTCTAACTAGCAATCTCTCACTTCTTTGCCTTCTCTCTCTGCCCGTCTCTCCAAGGGCTCTCATCCTTCTCTTTCGTCTCCATATTTTCTCTTTCTCTTTTATCTGTCTTTCAGAGAGAAGTTACAAGCTTGTCCTTCACTTTGTGTCTCGTTTTTGTGCCTCTCACTAACTCTCCGTCCCGCCCCGTGTGTCTGTGCAATAATTACCCCTTTCCATCCACCAGCTCCACCCCGCCTCCTTTTTTCTTATTCTTTTATCTTTTCTTGCTCATCTCATACTCATTTCCTTCGTTTTCAGTGTCACACGTGTTTGCAGTAAATTAGCACACATCTTTACTGCTCATTTGGCCAACTCTGATATCTTGAGATATAGAATTGAGACAGTGTACATATGAAGAGCTGCAACTGCACAGACTGCATCCACAAATTATCTGAAACTATTGCTGAACTTTAACATCTCCATTGTGTCTTTTTGTTGGCCCCGCTGTTCTTGATCCTGAATGAAATGAACCAAGAAGAGCTTCAACTCTTGAATGCCAAGAAATTCACAATAAGCTTCTTTATCATGTAATATTAGACACAATGGGCTTCCCAAAAAATCTTCGGCTTTTCTGCAACTATTGGTCTTGAAATTACACCATGAAGAAATTAAATTCCTCCAGCTGTCAGCTCTGTTAAACTGACTTTGATCTCTCCCAGGTGAACACCGGCTTGGCCATAAGTCTCCTACTCTCTCTTCAACAGAGGAAATGAGAGACGGCAATTTTACATTACATCCATTGTGGTCTTCTGAGCAGTTGTATAATCGTGACCCATGATGTGGTAACATGACGCTCATGCCTCTTAAAGCCAGGACACAAAGACAGATGCTCTACTCAAAGGCACTAAAAGGGCATGTGATCGGCTGGTCTCCTTGATATTGTAATGAGTCTTCTTGGTCTGCTAATGTGCTCATAAGTAATCATTACGGAAGGGTAGACCTCAAAGCCTGCACAGCAAGTGGGCAAATGGTTCGTGCTCAAACATACAGGCGATCAATCAAAAAGCAGAATATTCATCAACATCCCTCTCATACTCTCACACTTCCTACAAACCTTCAAAACTGGACTGGAAGCATTGCCAGGGTTCATAAAAGCTGTTTGTTCTCCTTTATAAAACATTATGTCCTTTGACTGAACCTCAGTCTTTTTCCTCCAGAGCCAGGTTTCATCCTATCACTTAATGTACAGTTTGCAAAACCTACCTATGCACTTTCAAAAGTACCATAACTTATTCAAATATTATGATTCATTTGGTCAGAGGCTTTGCTCCCATTTTAAAATAAATCTACACATATTTGTAATAACAATGTATGTATATATACACTAATACCTTCTAGGGTGGGGCATGTTTATCATTCATCTAGAGTTTGCTATTCATTGTTTTTATAGCATTAGCCATAGGCAAAACATGGCACAATGTATTCTGAAAAGACACAATTTATTCTACGAGAGGAAGGACAGACTGTGAGCTGTCACATTTGATTTATTAGTAATTCTGTCTGCTGGCAGTTTAGCTTCCTAGTGTAACAAAACAAGAATATTTGGAGTAGAATAATTATTGCTTTGCTTATCTGTAGCTGCCTTTACAGCTGCCGCTGGTAATAACCATAGAATTTATATTCAAACTAATAACATGTAAGCTTTTGTTGCTTTTGTTAAAATCCCTCTGTCTCAGTGACGATGCCACGAAGAGTTGCCCTTCTCTTCTGAAGGAGCAAAAGAAACAAAATACAAGTCAGAGTGCCTATTACATATTTTATTGCCACACGTGAGCCATCTTTTACTGGTGGCTATGTCACCACTTTTTTTCCATATAGCAATTAATGAATTCTAACATAATTTTAACAAAAAAACTTTGGCTTTACTTTTCAGAATGTGCAGTTTGTTAACGGTATTTGCAATTCAGCATTCACTAGAGTTTTCATCTGCATTTTTGTATGTACTATACACTTACACATGTGCACACATACACACCAGCATAAACCAGTATGCACATACACTTAAAATACTTATTCTTATTATGACGCTCATGCTGAGCCGTTACTCCAGAATCACCTCGGAGGAGCCAGGGTTAGGTTTTGGGGCGAGCAATTAAAGTGAAGAAGAAAGATATGACACTTCTATGAAAAACAGAACACTGGGAACAAGTCTTCACAGACACCTCTGTAAAATTACAACACACCTTTGTGTATATCAGGGGCATATCTAGGAGCTGACAAGGTCAACTAAGCCCAGACCATCTGGGGTTGAAGTCAGGGTGTGCACGCGCAGAAATAGAAGTCTTGCTCTGAAATCTCGCGAGAGGTGATTTTTGTGTTTTTGGTTAAACAAAGATGGAACTCATTCTTTAACAACAAGGTCGGTTTCTGTAGGGATTCTTTTCATCAGCTTCAACAAGTATTTTTAACAATATTATGAAAAGTAAACATTTTTTGTTTTTCATATGTAATAATTTTAATTGTATTCATGATAATAATATGTTAAATATAATTTTGTCTCATTTCTGTAAAAGTTATAAAGTTCCTGTTTAAGGAATGTGAGAAATGTATGTGAGCATTATGAGCAGTGACTTGCTTTAATGATACCAGATGGAGTTGTTAATTTTTGGTGGAACACTGTAAAATTATAATAGGGCTATGGAACAGAGTTGTTGAGAATGAGCTCTCACGATGATGCGTCTGATTTTCATTATGACGTTATAATGATTTACCATAAAGATTTTATTATGCTTTATCTCATTTATTCTGTCCTGTATGTGCAGATAGTTTTTTTTGATGACCCTAGATGTAGCAGAGTTAACCCTTTGCTGGGACATGATGGCAAGGCAGTCCTGGTATTGCTTCTGAAGGGCGTAAGCACTGTATTCCAGCTGCGTAAGACTCCATTCTGCAGGACTGACACAATGGATTTGGAGATAATTGCTAGATAAGGAATAACCATTACACATCAATTTATCCTACTCCGGTAGAGAGACATTAAAGACAAAAAAAGACACTAGAGACACTACGGACATTTTATTTTTGTTTACAAAGAGCTCTTCTTCATTTTTTCCCCAATTTAGATTAACTGCAAGTGTTGAAAGCATTATGAATGCAATAAACCTGCTAACTGTTCGTTAACCACTTGATCTATCTCTTTTTATATTTGCTCTGACTGAACGCAAGTGTTACAGTTGTCCTCCTTTGTCTGTCTGGGTGTCCAGGGGTATCGTCTTTACAGCCAGACTTTATGCTAATTGAAGTCTGGATGTGGAATGTGGCGATGCACATGCACTTTATGGTATCATTTAGCCACAGTCTCTTAAAAGACCACGTGAACAGAGATGGCAGGGCAGGTAGGTTGACCTCAGCAGAGATACAGACAAGTTATTAGTCTCTCACTGAGCTCTGATATCTGCCACAAACATGTTCTAAGAATACACATGGCCGTGTTTTGTACAGCAGCTTTCAATCATGACATCCTTTTGCCTTCACTGAAGATTCCAATTCCTGACCGATGACTCTGTTCCCAACATGACCAGGCTGGTAGTCATCATAGCCTCATTTCAGTCTCATTATTGTGCTCAGTTTCTTCAATCATGTACCCATATTTCTGAGGAAAACAGTATTTGGAAATTTCAAATCTGTTCATCAGAGTTTTTGTGAGGTCGGAAGTGAAGAACAGACTCACTGCAGTGCAGAATGACTCATACAATTTATATAGCACTTTGTGGATAATAGATGAGAAATAGCAAACTACAAAGCACTCACTTGGATAAAATGTACCCTGCAGTTAGTGGTGATGGAGCCATTAAATGACTTATTGAATTCTCTCAAGAGTCCCAGTTTGGGTAAAGCAATACATCTGAGTTGGGCTGACATAAAAAGGAAGACATGATTATTTTATAAGTAAAAAAATAAGGCAGCAAGAATGTGATGATGACAGGTGGAAAATAAAAAGAGAAAAAAAAACATACTTGTTTGTGCATGTGTATTTATCTGTGCTCTTTATTCAAAAGCAATATGCCCTGCTGTTACTGAGTTCAGACAAATAAGCACGGCTGTCTAAAGCATTGCTGCAATATACAGCGCAGCATATAGCATAGCACAGTGCAGAAGCAGTAGGTGGATAATGTCATCCAGCCGTCTGAATGTAATTCTCTTCTAAGAATGTGACGCTGAACTAACCTGTAACCCAATTATGGCTGCAATTCAACAACAGTGTCTCCAAAAACTGCAATCCAACTGCAGTGGATTGCTATTACTCTCTCTCTCACACACACACACACACACACACACACACACACACACACACAAACACACACACACACACACAGTGAAGAACGTTTGTACACATGGATGTATGCATGCACATAGTTTGTGGACATACATTACATGTACACACAAACACTGGCAAAAGTATTTAGTACATGTAAATGACAATCATACACTTGGTGCTACATTAGCAGTAAGAAAATAACAAAGAGAGAGAAAAAAGACACGTACAGGACTGAGAAGTGGACTGAGCTGCCACACAGCAAAGCAGGGTTTGTGGTAAATTCACATGACATTGCATCAGTTTAAAAATTTGGGGAAGACTGTAACCTTGAAAGATATTCAAGAGCATAAATGTTCTTCAAAGATTCTTCAGAAAATATTGATTTTAATTCTGCTAAATTCAGAGTAGACAGAAATGGAAACAAACTAAATGAGATGAGTGAGTGACATAATGATAGTCACCCTGTTTTAGGGTTAGGGTCTTTATCTTTGAACATTTGCAAACAATGAACTTCAAACTTCCATGGTAAAAAAAGCACACGTTCAATCAGTGCAACCTAACTACTATGAAAGACTAATACATGTGAAAGAGGTCGCATAGAGTGTATATGGACTGGGGCTTGGTACTACAGTAGTCATTAGTCACTTTAAGCCCTTCATCTCTTCTCTGCTGTTCCCCTCTCATCTCTTCTTCCTCTCTCACAGTACAGACACTAATGGAGTTTGGACTAGACCTGAGGTAGAATAGAGAGGGAGGAAGGACAGAAGAAGTAAAAAAGAGTGATGATGAGAGTTGGGATCAGTAGAATCAGTATTGGTACTAGTATTACCGTTAGGAAAGGGATTGATTTTGGAAGCATACGCATTACACTTTATTTATCCTTAACATAGGTTTGTCTCATTAATGTTTGCACCTCTTTTAAAAAGGAGACTTTTTCCGGGGGAAAAGGACAGCATATTTTAAGTAGAAGCTCATTAAAATAAGTAGAACACTCGAATTATTGCACAAGATGTAAGCATAAATGGAAATTTGGGAAGACACTGCATTTTAAGGAAGGGGGAACTGATGCATTCATAGAAAATTATTTAATTTGTGAGAGAGGACAAAACAGAAAGCAAGAAATTAAGAAATCATAGGAGAACAAGCAATGGAAAAAGTAAAGACACAGAGTGTCACGTAAATTAAAAATAGATTTTCTCTAATAAAACAACAAGTGGAAGAACCATTAAATGTCTACATACACGGATCCATCAGGTAGCACACCTGAGCAAAAGTTCAGAGAAAGAAAAAGAATAAGGAAACTGCAGAAAGAGAGAGCGAGAAGGTGAGAGAGAGTAGATGATGTGTCCCAGGTGTGTACTCTATCCTCAGCAGTAGTTAAGAGTAAGGCACAGCAACGCCTCAGCCATCCGTCACCATGGAGATAACAAGCTGTCAGAGCCAGAGAGGATCATGGGCCACAGAGGCCGGTCACTCTTCTTGAACACCACAGGAGCAAATCAGAGTAGAAGGGGAGAGGGTGAGATAATGTGAATAGAAGGATAGTTACTGGTATTAAGCTCTTCAGTGAAAAAAGGAGAGGAAAAAAAGGGTGAAAAACCCAGAGCAAAGAAATGACAAAAGGAGAGGATGACAAGAAAGGTTCAAAATGTGTAAGAGTGGCAGGACAAAGCTAATTTTGGAGAAAAAAAAAGAATAGAGAAGGAGTCAAAAAATATAGTGATGTGCATGCAATTGTAATGATGTTAGGATGGGGAAAGACAAAGGACAGTGCCCAGAGCCATAAAGCAGTCAATGCTCTTCATCTAAACAACTCATATGCACATGCCAGCACATTTCCTTTCTAAAATGCTGTACACTGCAAGTAATTATCCAACATTTTGACTTTGAAAATACAGCTTAAAAAGGCTCAATGTGTGCACTTTGCAATTAGAACTACAGTTTAGTGCAGGAAAAGTGCAAACGTAGACGAAGTCCCAAACAAAACACAATGTCCAACAGACCACAATACAATAGTAATAATTTCAAGCCAGTGCATGACACTTAACAATAAGTAGATAAAAAAACTGCTAACTCTCTTTCTGTGTGTTTCTAGCACGAGTAATTGTTGACAGGTCAGATTTCACTGAATGTAGTTAATTGCGCTATCTGAGGTATAATGGAATATGTGTGACCTGACACGTTCTCATCTTGATCTGTAGAATAAAGCGTTGATGAGACATCATTTTTGCCACGTAAGTAAGATGCAATGCTACAGATTATTATAATTATTATATCTTATTATCTTATCTTATTATATCTTTTCTGACCATGTCAAAGCTACGACCCCTGGATTATTTCACCCATAAAAGCTGCTGCAGTCGAAGACGGGTGATGCTGACGAAGTGAGGAACTGAAGAGGAATTAATTAAAAGCAAGTGAAATAAACACACAGGTTCTTTGAAAGGGTATTTGCAATTTCTGTCCTGCATTCAAAATCTTACTTTAGTAAAATGGAAAAATATTAGCATCACAATATTCTTTAACTATAAAAAGGAAAAGTCCTTATTATGTAGAATGGCACATTTCAGAATGATACATAGTATGGATAATAATTGCTGCTGGGTAGCTTCATTTTTAATAATATGTCATCATTTTTTGTTGATGTTTTGTATTAATAATATGATTGTAACTAGTAGCAATGTAACTTAATCTGACAGATACATGCAGTGCAGTACAAAGTACAATAGTTCACTCTGAAATGGAGTAGAAGTATAAAGTAGCATAAAATTGAATTACTCAACTAAGTACAAGTACCTCCAAATCATGCTTAAAGCTGGGGTAGGCAAAATCTGTGCAACCAATGTAAAACCTTCTGCCTCTCTCTCTTCTGCCTCGTATCACTCCGCTAAGCCCCTCCTACCAAACCCACAACTTTGAAGGAATCAGATCCCCCAAAACAGTATCCCTCACAGGATTCCCTCTCCACGGCACGAGCCTCACCAAGACCACGGTCTCTCCCGCCGTGAATTGTCTCCACTTGTCTCTTGTGGCCACAGAGCAGAGCTCCAGGCTTCAGAGGCAGCTGCAACGTTAGTTACACTAGACTCTAGTACACTGCACACACATGCCACTGTCCCCCCTCAAAAGATATTCCCCACTCTTAGTCATCATGCCTCTTTGCAACTCATGGGACGTGTTGTTTTGTACTATATGCCACTGCAGGCATTTTCCGCCACTGCATCAGGCTGAGTATCTGAAAGGACGCGTACGCTCATCTGCACTTCTAGCTTAGCCAGTACTAACTCACAATCTCTCTGAAATAACTTGTGTTTGGCCAAAGTCTCCCGTCACAGGCTAGATTTTCTAAAGTTTTCTAAAGTTTGAAAACAGAGCCAAGAAGAGGGGCTGAAGTAGAGGTTTGCTCTCAGACCACTTGAATAACAACATGCTGCACGGTTAATATGGCATTTTTACCCAGTGGTGCCAAAGAAATACTGCCTACCTCACCTTTAAATACAGTACTTGAGTAAATGCACTTAGTTATGTTCTACCAGTCTGTCAGTGTGCACATGCATATGGTGGTATACATGTACCAAAACACATTAGTACACAAATGTGTGCCCTTCAGTGCCCTATAATGAATTCATCAAAGGTGAGTGAGACTGTATCAGTCTTGACAGGAGTGAGTAAACAGCTGTTACAATATCTCTAATTATAATATATTATTAGCTAGAACCCAGGGGAGAACGAGCATACAGGGCAGAGTTAACACGTCATGTGTTTAGCATGACGTATAGGACACACATATTGTAGTTAGGTAATTGTGGATTTCTATGTCAATACAATACTATTTTAAAGAGTGAGTAGGGTAAGGGTGGAAGAGGAGGAAATGGAGCAGTGACACAGAGGAAGAAAAGGAGGAGAGGAAGAGAATTAAAAGAGGAGTAATACAGAGGAATAAACATAGAAGGAAGACAGATTGGCAATTAACTTAACTTTGTTGTAAGAGCATGGTCATGAAATCAAATGAACCTCATATCAGATATCAATTTTAACATACTTGAAAAATGGGACTGAGGTGAGATTAATAAAATGAGTTTGAAAACAATGAGAGAGAAAGATTAAGGTTTATGCGTGTTGTGTGGTATATGTAGAGTGCGAGCGTGCACTCTGAAGAGCAAGAACAATAGGGAGAGGCAGAAGAAGTGTGTGGGGTGCAATATAGAGAGGTGCTCCAGGTGCTCTGCTGCAGGCAAGCGTGGGAGAGTATCTGTGTGTGTCCGCGTGTGTGTGTGTGTGTTACTGAAGGCCTCTCACAGCTACTGTGTGGTGAACAGAATTATTGATCTGCAAAGAGATGGTGAAACAACGACTTATTGCCCCCCCACACACACACACATCTACACAAAATTCACTCCAGTTACACACAAGCAAAACATTATTTGATGAGGGTGAAATGAGGCTAATCTTGTCATTGCATCACTATATGGTAGCATGCTGCTTCATCATCAAAGCACATAAGCAATCCAATATATCTATATATACAGTACTGTCTACTTTAGTACGATCAATGCTCACACTCAAACAGGTACAAATCGTTGTTCCAGTGAACCAAACATCAAACACCAAACTCTTGCTCCAGAGTAAGTCCCACACACACACGCAGCCACACACATCCTCCTGGTCCTACACAAGTAAAGGCGCAAAGCCTGTGAATATACTGCCATCCCACACACACACACACTCACATACGCACTTCAGCAAGCTTCAAGCTTCTTGAAGTCAAACCTAACGTGGTCACAGTAGGCAAAAGTAACACTTCGCTAACCAGCATGGTGACTGCAGTGTGTGTGTTTGTCTTGGCTCTCCAGGTGATCATCAATGAGAGGACAATCACCTCAACTATGGCAATAACAACCTTCCCTCAATCCCCCACACACACACAATCAATCTTTTTTACCTTTCTCACACTCACTTTATATTTATCTCTCTCTCTCTCTTTCTCTCTCTCACACACAAACACACACACACTATATACACTTAAAGAGGTATGTCTCTGTGTTTTAACATGCTTACAGCTTCAGCCGCAACAGGTGTCCAGCAACCAGTGAGCTGCAATAGAAGCTTGGGCGATGTGAAATAAGATTTGAAGTGTGTGTGCATGTGTGTGTGGCTGCGTGTGTGTTTGTGTGCGAGTGTGAGAATGCGTGTGTGTGTATGCGCCGGCATGCTGGTACCCTGTGGTGTGGGGCCAAGTGAGAGTAGCAGAGCTCAGCCATTAGTAAGCAGTGTAATATCCTACTGAAACCTCTTTTCCTCCAAACATCAAAGATGGATTCTGAAAGGCAAACAGAAAGTCTTGCTGTCCAGTTTTGTCTGTCTGACTGCCTACACTCTCCCTCTGTCTTCCTTATTTTCTGACCACCCATTTGTTTGTCTGTAATATGGTCACTGCTCACTGCCATCCTGTAAATACATGGGTTGAATATGAAGTCAGACTCCTAACTTACAAGGTCTTTTTCCTCAATACTTCACACTTTCTTGTCTGTATTCAGACTTTTGCTCAAAATTGATTCCTTGAACACAGCCTATTCCCTGATCTCCACCATTTTGGGCTCATGAACTCATAAACCTTTCCTAAAAGATTAACATCCAAAGGTAAGAAATCAAGCTAAATCATACTAATGAAATGTATTTTATAATATTAAAAAAAGCATGTTGCTGTGAAAATATGAATGTACGTGAACGCAAACATACAGCATTTATTTTTCTAAATTCTCACTACTTCTACTTAGTCACTTATTTCAGTTTAAGGAAACTGGTGGAAAGCCAAAGTCTTCTGTGATTAGTCTAGCTATATAAAAATTATAATTACAGCCAGACAAAGTATGCTCATCAACAATTCAAGAAGATCTCCCTGCCAACTTTAAGAAGCTGAGGTCATGAGGAGAAATAGTCTTTCTGGAACCACACATTTAGAAAACCTTGCATCAAATATTACAGCTTCCATCACAGCTCCTTAGTTCCTGGAATGAAGGTGTTCATTATCAGTTTTTTGTTTTTGTGAACTTTTAATTCCAATTGCATATATGAACAACACACATGCCTTGTGTTTAAAGCATGGTTGGACTATGGGGAGTGCAATGTGACACACATATTTATTAGTTACGTAACGTTAATTTTGTTTTTGCATGCTGGGCCTGAAAGGACATGAGAAACCGTATCATTGCCCACTCATTACGCTAACTGTTCTGTAACAGATACAGCAAACCAACTTTGGAGCACAAAACGTTGTAATTTGTAAACATGACTGAAGTTACTTAGTTCAATGGAAATACATATTGCAGAGAAAATAACAAAGCCCTGCTATTGGTGGATGACCTGAGGCGCAACACTAAACCTACACTTGATGCATTTTAAAAGACAGTTTGCAGAGCAGAATGCATTAGTTACTTGATCAAATGGCTGTGCAGTGCTGTTCCAAAGAACATGTACTATCTGCTCTGTAATGTAAATTGCAATGTAAAATACACTATTAACAGCAGTGAATGAAAAAATACTGAAAACGCTTGAGTCTTGTTGCCCCTAAAGGCTCTGCTATTTCTTCCACATGACAATGATAAGCCATGTGTTCAGAGTAGTTTGAACTGACCAAATGACCAAGCAAACAGCTTACTGACATGACAATCCTTAGAGCCCTGCACTCCGACTAGTGGGAGTACACACACACACACACACACACACACACACACACACACACACACACACACACACACACACACAATACACACATATTCCTGCAGCAGTGTGGCAGCCAACCTAGTGTTGTCTTGTCTGTCCCTAACGTGAAAGGATCATCCTTAGTTCCACTGCTGCTGTCAGTGTAGTCAGAAAAAAGACAATTGCTTGTTCTGGGTGCAAAGTAAAACCACACACACACACACGCAAATGTACACATTTCACTTTTCATGTAGTGCAAAGCTGATCACTGCTGTTGTAGTTGTATAAGGATGTCAAACACACTTACTTTGAGAAGATTCTTGGATGTCTGCTGTACTATGGTAGCAAATCCACAAGATAAAGGAATGAGGGTGGATGGAAGCGGGGGGTGGGAGGGAGGGGTCAGATTCAAGGTGGTTGAAAATGTATCAAAAGACCACAAAACAGACAAAAGACAGAAGATATCACAAAGAAGAGAAGTTGTGACTGCAAAAGCGGGTGACGAATAAGCAGAAAAAACTGCTATGAAAACGCAGGAACAACAGTGTGGAGGCGTGAGAGAGACTGAATGCTGCATGAAAGGTGTACCAATGAACCGAGGAGGTAAAGAATGAGGCGAGTGCTGATGTCTCAAACAGGTGCATTGCCATTAGGATAGTTCAATCTTTGAAACTGAACGTGCACTTGGAGATGACAGGTGAATAATTAAGGTTAGAGAATGAGGAGGTTAAGTGATAAAGTAAAGGTTAGCTTTAAGGTTAAAGGGGCCAGTTCCACCAGCGAATGAAAGGATATGGGCTGGAGACCATTCGGATGCACCAGTTGCGAGGACAGGTGGTCTGCTTTAGGCAGAAGAAGACCACGGGTGCCAGTTCTGGGAAAGGTACCACAAGAGTGCTTAGGTCACTGCCGATACTGACATCATCGCCTGGACCCACTTCCTCAATGATGTCATCAGCGTGCACTGAGCCGTATTCCTCACTCTGCCCTGGCCCTGCTGAGGAAATGCTCCCCAGTGGCACAGGACACTCCTCGCTCGTCATGGCAACCCAGCCAAAATCTGAAAGACAAGGTGCGTTGACACTGGGGTTAGAGGAAAGAAATGATTCTCACATGGTTTGACGCATTACAGATCTTTAAGAAGCTTTAAATAACACAAAATGCCTGCTTTGATTTAATTAATATGCAGTATTTGCACTGCAGCAAATAAATATTAATGAAATGTGTTTATTTCATAAAAGTTTAATTGGACAAACAGGCATTTGGCTATGTAGTCACTCGCACAGACCACTAAATCACCCCCACGTCATGACATCACCTCACAACTCACAGATATTTAATGCTTGTTGTTGTTGTCTAGCTCCAAAGGCCCATCTGTCTCTTGCTGCCTCTTTGCCCTGCGACAGGCAAACACTCTTATCGTAAACTCACTTGTCTGCATAACAGAATGCATTGCTTACTGATAACAATCACCTCTCACAATCAAACACACAGAGTACTACAGTGGAGATCAATGTCAACAGTCATTGCACATTCATTGACGATTCATTTAGCCCCATCACAGCGTTGTGGAACAGGAAATGGGTTTTCATCAGCTCATGAAAAAAAAGCCAAATACTGTAAAGTTTTAGTTTAAAAAAAAGAGTTATTGCTGGCAAGGAAGTACACATGCTATTTTATGGGTTCAAAGGAAGACAGCTGAATAATATGAGAAGACAAAAAAGAGCAACGGAAATTACAGAAATGTTGTCTTTTTGCTCAGCCTTCACGTGCATCAAAGTGGTAAGTCAGCTAGCGAGACAAACATTAGCAGCCGGAGTCCAAGTGTATGCAAAACACCATATTGGTCTTCTTGCTTTTAACTGGCAGTCAAAGGAGGAAGTCAACAAGAGGCAAGGAGCCAAGTGAAGGCTGGACATGTGCATAGCTCTATGCAGTATGCACACATACCCACACAAACACACGCTCACACACATTATCAGAAAAAATATAATTGTTTACTGCTGGCACCAAAGCATAGAAGTAACATGAGGCGAATGTGTGAGACAGATGCATGGTTATTTTAAGCTGATCATGTGTGAATGTTCATCTTTACTATCACTAATGTGATATTTGCATATGTGTGTCTTTGCTACAAACACAAGCAGATAAACACAAACATGCATGCGTAGGTGTGCTTTCCATTATGTGCGTGCATGTGCGTCTAGGAGCAAATGTGTTTGTTTGCACTAAATCCTAAAGTAGGATTAAGTGCCAGTGGGAGAGCATACTTTGTTTTTATAGGATAAAGATATTAAAGGCTATTCATTACAAGCTAAGAAAATAGGACAGCCACGATTTAGTAGCTCACATTTCTCACATCTCCAGAGCTAATTCTCTGACGAGTTGTTAAAAGCAGGTGGAGATATCAAATACATTAGAAAGGGGAAAGTCACCCACCACACTTAACGATACACTGATACATTATCTGCCTAATAATCATCTGTTAGTATACCTGTGTATCCATTAATTATCCCAGTACATACAAATACATACTGCCTCTCAAACCATTTGTTTTGCCCTTCCAAAACTAGCCTTTTCAAATTATCTTTACCATGGCAACAGCTGCTTCCTGTGGAGGCAGGAAGTTTATTCTTACTCTGCTGTGTTTTATTTCCCATGACAAAGCTTCTTAGAGAGACCCTGCAGCTATTACCGGCGACTACAATTAAACAGGAGACAGCTTTGCAGACATGGTTGGAAGGAGTGTGTTATATATATTCTGTGTAAGCTTCTTTGTCTGTCTATGTGTGTGTCAGTAGTTAAGACAGTGAAAAAAATAGGATCCAAATTCTTTCGTGTAACTTTTCTTGCACCATAATATTGCTGCTCCTTTCTCTTCACAATATTCCTACATGCTGGGAAAGCTTCCTCCAAATGTGTTTTTAGTGCATAAGGATGACGACTGATGAATGCATGAGCTGTGTTAGCACTGAGACTCACACAAACACATTCACGCTTTCTCAACTTACACACTCTCACACATTAACACCCTTAATTGGGGTAGCGGATATACAGTCACCCATTTAGCTGCACTATGAGCTAAAGGCTGTGATGAGCCATGGAAAAAACTTGCTTTCCCCCTCCTACACACACTCACTGCGACAGTCTGAGACAGACACAGGAAGAGGCTGGATGGAAAACAACAGCAAAAACATACTGTGGATCCATGAGGGGTTTGGGCAACACATTCTTCATTTCACATTGCCAATATGAATATAACAAAAGTTGGGAAAAGCTATGTTTTTAGTCCTTGCTGGGTGTTTACACTAAGATCAAAAATCTGACTTGTAATACCCGAGGGATACAAGTAATGACTAATATTCTCAGTGAGTCAGTGAGCTCATTGAATGAGCTCAAAAGTGAAGGCTGAAGATAAGGAATTGGAGGATTATAACAAGAAATGATGTGTTTCTAGTGTTCTCAAATGTACTATTAATGCCTATGAAATATGCATGTTTAACGCAAAATTATCACTTATAATGTACTTTCAAAGAGGAATGTTCCACATGTGTGGATCCTTAAAGCTAAAATCAGTCCTTTTTGCATGATCAAGGAAAAACTACGTCACAGATGCACTACACGTGACATTCTAGCACATCAAAATGTCCCTGGCTGACCAGGTGGAATAAAGGTGAAGACAAAATTAACAATGGCTGAATTCCATTTATCTATTTCAGTTTCAGGGTACTGGTATTGTCCATGCTGGCTTACTGTAGATGGGTTTCCCGTTTTCAAATAAGTGATGATACATGTTTTGCAGGTGGGTATAAAACCCATTGCCACAATGTCATGATAACTTTTATATGAACATTTTCAGCATTTAGATAAGCACCTCTATTATCAGACCGATTCAAACTGATCACCAAAGTATTGACCTTAGAGCCTGCTCAATTCATTTAACATCCAAAAAAACTCCAGTCTCACAGCCGTCTCACCCTAAAGCCAGGATTTCTTCTTCACCAGGTTCTGTGCAAAACCATCCACCACCTCCCTGTACTCCCCGCGCCATATAAAATCTGATCAGACTGCTGGATGCTAAAAGCTATGTCTGCACGATGAGCTTTAACAGAGGTTAACTACTCGAGACGTTTTCATTGCATTACTTTAGTGATTTGTGCTGTTTAAGACACGTCATGATGATTTTGGTTTGTTTTCTAGCTCCGGAGTTCACACACGCTTCATCTATGGGCTAACATTGTTAGCGCTAA
Source organism: Nannoperca obscura (assembly GCA_036024295.1). Lineage (NCBI taxonomy): Eukaryota > Metazoa > Chordata > Actinopteri > Centrarchiformes > Percichthyidae > Nannoperca > Nannoperca obscura. The sequence goes on along the minus strand of JAVQJL010081575.1, from coordinate 1,507 downwards.
TAGAACTCAAAATATCTGCAGTGAAAAAGGCTGTGTGGTTGTAAATGTAAATGGTCCAAGAAAAAAAATTGTTAACTAATATATAACCTTACATAGGTATTATCCTATTGTCATCTGTACATGTCCTTACTTTAGTGAGTTTCTTTGATTCAAGAATAAGCCTAAAGCGCCCAATGGGCTCTATGGATTTTTGGGGAGTTTAAAGTGATTCTTTCCTTAACAAGAGATGAAGAACAATTTCACACAACAACAATAATTGCATAATTTTATGTAACAAGGTTACCAATAAACAAGTAAAATTTGCATACCACTATACTATGCGTGGGACTAAAGCCAGTTATGTAGCTTTGTGCAGCCCAAATCTACTGTGAGGAAAATCAGGACATCTGGACAAGAACTGATACTGTATTTGACACATTGCACCACATAATCCTCAGTTTCTACAGGGAACATTTATTAAAAAGTGCCTCCCTGTAATGTTGCATTATGAGTTTCAAAAGTTATAGAGGTCAGTGCTGAAAGTTGCAGGCGAAGATGAGTTTTTATCTTTTTCTTCTTTTTTTTTTCTTCAGCAAAAATACAGCTGTGCATGATGTGCACTGTATGCCTGTCTGTGTGTGTGTGTGTGTGTGTGTTTGTGTGTGTGTTTTCTCAGCCCAGAACGGCACTCCCAGACAGCCAGGGATCTGACTGTCACACCAACTTAACACAGCACCTGGTCTTAACTTTCCTTAAATTCTCTCTCTCGCTGTGTCAAAACACAGTGAAGGAAACACAATATTATCACTTGAGAACACACACACACACACAACTGTGTACACTTGTGTGTGACTGGGCTGAAAAAGGAGCAAGAACATTGAGCACATGAGAAAATACGGGGCAGATCCCTGATGGTTGGTACTGTCCCAGATGTGTGTGTGTGTGTCATAAGAAACATAATGCACCATTGGACCCTTCAGACACAGACAGTGGCTAATGCTATTAGAATCACTTCAGGACAGGGATCCCTTGAGAACACACAAGGCTACACACACACACACACACACACATACACACTCCCTGTCTCGTCAGCTATGTCAGGCAATGCTTCATCCAGTGACCTGAGACAAACCAGTTTTGACACCTATTGCTGAGTGATCAAAACAACACATTACATTGTTACTGTGACTATCAATATATTCAATGAGAGAGGGTATAAAGTATTTATAAACCAGACAAGGGTTCCAGCGCTGAATAAGATGGCTTTTGGACAGCACTGTAAAATAGCCTTCTAAAATGTGATGAATGTGACTCTTGCATAATGGAGAGGGACAATACTTCCACTCTGCAACTTGGCCACGTAAATATTAATACATCTAGTTTAGTGCCATTGTAATATTTAAATACTGGTATGTGAGTATACACTACCGTTCAAAAGTTTGGGGTCACCCAAACAATTTTGTGTTTTCCATGAAAAGTCACACTTATTCACCACCATACGTTGTGAAATGAATAGAAAATAGAGTCA